>JBBPCY010072771.1:0-10780 GCA_037974405.1 Brachyalestes nurse
CCATGTGTTCCTTCATCATTTTGTTTGTTTTCAATATTAATCTACAATGTAGAAAATAATAAAAACAAAGAAAAAACGTTGAATGAGAAGGTGTGTCCAACCTTTTGACTGGTAGTGTACGTCACGTTACTACGAATTCAGACTAGTTCTGGGAGTGAGCGTCGAAAACTCGAAACGTCGTATGTCTAGACTGTTGTAACCCGAAGACCCCCGTATACAAAAAGCTTCAGATCTGCAGCTCACAAGCTTCATATGTAAAATAAAGTCCTCGTAGCTGTATTTACCTTTAAAAGATAAGTGGCATATATGGCTTCATATCTCCTCCAGTCATATTTAAATGAGTAAAATGAACTGTTTTTCTAATAGCTGTATGGATGGATACATTAACTACACCCTCACCACTGCATACATGTCGGATGAAAATGTCCGGAAAGACTTCCTCCCTAAGCAGATGATGTTGCCAAACGGTTTGAATGTCACACAGTGCAGGTGAGATTCTGTATAAGCTGTTGAAAAGAATTGTTTAATTGCTTATGTGCACAGATAAAAAATGCTGTTAAAGTGTTAATTTATGTCCAGTAAAGTGTCCCAGTGTTTTTCAATCTAATCTCCATCTGCTGCATGCATGGCATGCACTCATTTAACATGGACAGGAATATCCCTGCATTTAGAAAAGAACAGAAAACTCATTGACTCCAACTGTCCCTATAATAGAAGCCGAAGCCGAGACAGGTGCTTCAACGTGGGTTTTCTATTTTACTATTAAATACAGAGAGACGCATAAAAACCATTGTCCATGGTAGTCGGAAATATTCTAGAGATGTGACCACCACAAAAAGACTAGGTTGAAAAAAACGCTGGGGAATCCCTGTAGAAGAGTAACGATTGAATATAATTAGCAACAATAATCCTGCTAGTTGCTGCTACTGATAATAAGTCTTTTATCGTTCTCCAGTTACAAGGACTACCGCAATGAATTGGACCAGAGTTTCACCCCACAATACTGGCTCATACTAGCTGCTCGTTTCGCCTTCGTTATCTTGTTTGAGGTATGATAGTAGTCCTGTAAATACCAGAACAAGGCCTTCTTTCTTTTTCCTGCTGATCCTATTCTTTTATTTGTATATTTTTCTCCCTTTTTTCACATAATCTTGGTAGTGTGTTTGTCTCCAAGTGATAAAGAATGCAGTACACAATTTCATTGACAGCATAATTCTCAATGATAAGGGGTCATGTTGATTTTACACAAATTGGATCAAGCTAAAACTTTTATTCATTGCTACGTTGGAGGAGCTAATTCCTTACATTGTAAGATAGCTTAGCTTCCCAGTAGAAGCCTCAATTCTGTATCTTCTGTCCTCTCTCCAGCACGTTGTGGTGATATGTAAGTTCATCGTGGCCTGGATTGTGCCTGATAACCCCATACGGGTGAAGAACGAAAGGCTACAGGACAAACTGCGCAGACTGAAAGAGGAGCTGTGGTGAGTACCTCAAATGGAGTGGGGTTTTTTTTGACTCCTTCATTTTGTGTGAATGTGTCCCTTTTGTTGTTTTAGGGAAATGAGCGTGAGATATGACAGCCAGTCCACAGACGTTTGACTGATGAAGGACTAATTTCATTGCTCTGAAAAACCGGTTCATCCAGAGTGACGTGAGAAGAGAAATGCATTTAAGCCATAATTTACAGCTCGACTGGACACTGGAACTCCTTTGCGATGCTTTATTTGACTTGCGATGCTTTATTTGATTTGATATTTATACTCTGTTGACTTGTTTTACATTTTAATTCATGTAAATTAAATTTATAGGCGATGAGATAGCATTTTTAGTCAGCTTTTTTTTTTATTAAGTTAATATAAAGTGGAGTTTGGACTCTGGCTGCTTTATGTATGCTTGTGTGTGTCCTGCTATGGCTTGGTGTGTTAAGAGATATTAGTGTGTCTAGTTTCAGTTCTCTCAGTGACACAAGAGTATCTTAAGCTGCCACCCACTGGTGTCCTTTGAGCATGTTTTTTAAGAGTCTTCACTGTGATCAGATGTAGATGCTTTGATGCCTGTCATTGCACAAGATGACACAAGCATAGATAATCTGTTTATAGCCTGGATTAAGATGTGAAGAACTTGTTCTTCTTGAATGTACTGGATGCTGATCCTCTAGGTGGCAGTGGAAGCAGCATGAAAGACTGAGAAACCAGTACCAGACAGAATTAGATTTTTTTATGCTTTTGTGCCACACTAGTGCCTTATTGGAGCTAAGCTCAATTTACTGCAACTTACTAGTTTTACTTTCGACTCTGGATGTGTCTTGACTTATTCTGTGCACATGAAGGGACAGATTTGGCTTGTTTAAGTGGAATTACATTATAGTTGTGTTGTATGGCTGTGTTACAAGAACTGAAAATGTGAAATGTTTAAGCTTTTCTTCTGTTGCATCGACAGGGTTACATGCGGCTCTGTGTATGGCCGTTTTTCTCATGACGTTTTTGGATGTGAGTGATTTTCAGGTGGACCCAAGGTAGTCTTTTTTAAGCCTTGGAAGTTTTTACATAGAAATTCTTGTTTGTAGGATTTCAATGACGTGACATATCTGTTTCACATATTTCCTTATGTAAGATTATTTACTGTATGATACTTCAAATGATAATATTCTTTTCCTGTCACACTGTAGAGGTGTAACAATACAGTAAATTCACAAATTGATTTGATTTGATAGATGATTCTGGGGTCACGGTTTGATTATACTCACCAGTTAAAGTGTAAAGTGGCCATTTTTGTCACACAAACACATTATAGCAACCCATTCACCCGAGTGAGGCAGTGAGTAGCCGGCAAACCAGCACCCATGGAGCAGTGTGTGGGGACAGTACCTTGCTCAAGGGTACCTCAGTGGTGCCATTGACAGTCCTGGGATTTAAACCCATAACCTTCTCATCGCAGGTGCAACTACCTAAAAACCAGGCAACCAGCTTATTTTGCTAAATTACTATTTTATTGACTTGTTCAACAAAATAAGACTGAGAACAATATTCTCCCAATATTTAGAATGGAAGTTGAATAAAGAAAATGATGACTGTATTCAGTTGTGGCACAGTTTACTACTGGTAAATGGTGGTAAATGTAAGATGTGAGACTAGGTTGTTGATTGGCACTCCTGAGCTATAAACAGTGTAGACACAAAAGTATTATAAATAATATAATGTTGATTCTACATAATGCACATTTTTGCTATTGAATATTTTGATGCATTGTTACACTCCTACTACACTTAGAACTGTACATACTATACATCCTGCTTGTATCCGCTTATGATACTGTCTGTGGAAATGTTTATTAGTACATAAAGTACTAACGTCTTCTTGATTTGTTAACTTAAAGTCAACCGGAAAACAAAATAAACCCCTTTTTTCAAGTTCCACCCTTAAAAATAGTTCATAAGTGCCAAACAGGGTTCTTTGTGTAATTACATCGAATCACTTTTGTTTCTCCAAACAACCTCTCAGTAACCTGTTCAAGGAAGCATATGAAGTTAAAGACTCCCACATACTGTAAATATTCTGTATAATGTAAACCCTTTAAAAGGTTCACACCCTTTATATGACCCTGGTTGTATCAAGCACAATTTATTGTATTATTTAACATGATTATTATTTCAAAAAGTAAAGTTTTGCTGCTTCTGAAACATGCTTGTACCCCAGTGAGCATGGAAAAATAACGTTAATCCATAAATCTGATCCAAAATTGATCCGAATTGAATCCAAAATTTGTTTTCTTTTCTTCTCAAACTACCTCCTACCTTGATACTATCTTAAAATAAGATTAAGATTAAGATATTCTTTAGGAATATCGCCCAGAACTACATCACAAAACATATTTAAATTGATTCCTGTTGACTTTAAAACATTTTTAGGAAATTCTGCACCTCATCCTGTGAAAAGGATTGTTTTAATGTGATGCAGAAAAAAAAGTTGCATTACTGGTGTGTTTAATTGCCACGTAGATGCATGTAAAACTTTTGTCGGCTCGAAAATATTTATAACATTTTGTAACCTTGAACTGTACATGCAGCTGTTGTACTACATATTCACAAAGAAGGGTTTACATCATTAGATTTGCACAATAAAAGCTATCTACCCCTTCACTCTCCGGCCTCCACAAGGTGTCAGTGTTACAGCGTTAGTGCGTGTGCAGTGTTTTCCCCCAGCCATGAAATATTTGCGTCCCGCTGTTGAATTCCATGGTTACTGCTGGATTGTGTGTTACCCCCTTTGTGACTGGAAACCCTGTTTCCCTTAGAACATTTGAACAAAAGGGGCAGCAAAATGATCTTTTACATGCTTACATAACGGACTTATTAAAGTTTATTAAAGTTGAAATATCTGTCCCTGTTCCAAACCAATACAGCGCAGTTCTTTGATCAAAAGTTCATCCAGATGCCAAATGATCACAATTGCAAAGTTATTTATAGGACTTATTTTACCAGTGTTATCTTGCAGGCCGCGGAGCTTCAGTATCTGCATCTGGCTGTGGGACAAAAGTTCATGAACGAGTCAGGCATGCATTAATCCTTCTTTTCTCCTTCATTTCAGAAGAATGTGAGAGTTTATGCTCTTCTGTGCACGCAGCACAACAACCGAGACATTTTCGCTCCTGTCACTTTAACTGTTACGAAACTTCCTAACTGGGGCCAGACAAGGCCCGGAGTGAGTTTTTTTGGAACACATATTTCTACATGTGGTGTGTGTGGGGCTTTTTCACTGGGACAAAACATACTTGGCCAGCCCCACACAAACCAAGTGCTCATCAAAACTGGTCTGCTGTTGACTGGAAAACTATTTGCAGTAGTTTGTGTGAAAATGGTATGTCTTTGGTGAATGATCTCTCTTTCCCACCCAGCTAGTGCAACTTTCTTTACAAGAAATGTTGCCAAAAGGGATCACTTGGAGTGATACTAGAGAAAAATCACTTTTGGCCCCCTAAAGAACCTTTCAACTGATGGTTCTTTAAAGAAACCATCTTTAAAGGGAGGTGTGAATATGTAAAACCTCTTGGAGATCCTATGGATAAGTCTACTGCCAGTTAAAGCTGTCATACTTCCAATGTGGATTTTTTATTTTTTATTTCTAAGGGTATGAAAAATCAGTATGTTGACGTTCTTTAAACTTTCTTCCAAATGTGATATACTTACATACACACTTTTATTTACCGAAATGGTTCCTTGAGGGATATATCATTTGTTTGACCATTTCTCATTTAAATGTTTCACTTGTGTGTAAATTCACCTTTATGAGGGGTTACTTCCTGAGATTTATTAATGGTGGCAAAAATAGTAAGCCTAAATGTGTGATGTGTGGAAAAGTACTTAAAGAACTGGATGTAGATAGAAAAGTCATAGACCACTTTTTCACCTTTATTTTTAAGAGTGAACCTGGATATGCACAGCATGTGTTGCTGGTTAGAAAAGACCTTGTTTTTCCTTTTAAAGTTGCTGAACTTTTTCAACACCTAAAATTGAACTGCAGTCACTGCCTGTAGTTGAAATTTCAGTTTATAGCATTTTCTCAACTTAATTGACCTTCACAATGGAATTTGGAGACTTTAATATGCCTCTAGTAAACTTGTCTTGTCTGAGGGGTCCCACAGACTTTTCCCATTATACAAGTCATGGCCTCTTTTCCACTTCACTTGCTTCATCTGAACTCAGATTAACACCCTTTTCTGAATACCCACAAACTTTTTGTTGGACCATCTTAACTTTTGTTCTATACTGCCTGCCAAAGGTTACACAAACAAGCCAGTTTCCATTAAGTAGAATTTAAAAGGTATAAACGTGTCCATAGTGAATATGATTGATGACAAGTTGAGTGTAAATGTCCAATTTTCCTAAATAATTTTTTGACAAACATGCTTGTAATATTGTGTATTAATGCACATTTATTAATTAATTGATCAATTTAATTATCACACTCATTATTATGTTATGATTAATCTTGGTCAAAATAATGCAAGTGAACCTTCAATACTTTGATGTATTGCGAATCATGTTACAGTCCCAGTCTGTGGCGGTATAATCCCAGTCTGTGTTACTCTGATGTATATTTACATTTGATTTACATTTGACAGAAATACGGTCAGTTACAGTTTCACCATTGGTCAAGTTCCAAGTTTTGCGAATTACAGAATGTAATGAAAATATACAACCTTTATGGGGACACATGTAAATGTCTGTTAACTGCTCTTTTTTGTGCCCAATTTCTATTTACTTGTAGAATTAACATACTGGTAAGAAAGCATAAATATAAAATGGACCATAACTTTTACATAGACCAACTTTTTTCTTTTTTTCCAAATTTCTGTGAATAAACAGTAATTATGCATTATAAGAAGTATGGTCTCTGCAGAGGCTGTGTACTTATTTCAACAAAACATAATCCGACGAGGGGCCTGTCTGTACACAACTGGCAGAGCATAGTTTGCAGGCAGTGTGCACGCTGGTTTGACAGTGTATTTGTGATTATGATACACTGTGCTGCATGCTCTGAGCACTGCCATTCACTTATCTTCATGTTTCACACACTGAAGCTCCCTCCTCTTCTACTCTTTCTAACTTTGTTTCTTTCAGTGGCCTGCAGAGTGATAAAATAATAAGCATGAAGGAGAAGGTCAGGCCAAGCCCTCAGGCCAGCATTTTTTGGCTCAGACCACTGACCCCTACAGAGCTGTTTTTGATTTGTTCCTCTTGAAATCTTTCCCTCCGCTGAGGCTTCTTATGACTTATCAAAACACCTTTCTTCCGAACATTAGCCAGAAGAAGCACAAATACATGCAACACGCAAGTTTGAACAGAGGGGAGTCCTTCTGGTCAGTGAACTGTCTGATGAGATAAATGTGTATCCCGTCAACCTTTACAACCCATGCGCTGTGTTTAGAAACCACTCAAAGTGATGGACTTTCAACAGAGTAAACTGACCTATCCACGGTCTGCCCTCAAATAATCCCATGCACATTCAAGAGAAATTTTTGTATCGTTGTTTAGACTTTCTGTTGAGTTTCCAGATTAAAATGATGCACTACTGTGCTGGACTATATTGTTATAGTCAATTAAAAGCTAAATAAACTACAACATTTATTCTACTATTAGCTTACTGACCTGCCAAAAACACTATGTTTAATCTCCACATGTATGTATTTCTCACAAAAAATGACTTTGCAGTACATTTTCCAGCATAGCTAGCACATTTGCTACGAAAGAACGCATTTGTGGGCGGAGCATAAAATAGGTCCATTAACCAACTCTCACTGCATTCAGAATGGTTCACTCCTCATGAGAATTCGAACAGCACCACAACATGGCTAACACATTATATAGTCCATCGATTCTATTATAAAAATCAATGCAAATTCTATGAAATATTGTGTTTCCTTCATCAGTCTACAAGGTTAAACATGTTTTCTTTCCCAAATATGTTCATCTGTGGTATAACTATATAAAATTCCATCATTTTACACCAAAGAGCAAGTTTTCCTTATGTTTAAATTATTTTTCTGTACACCTTTTATAGTACACCAACCAAAACAAATATTGGGTCTAACACCAAGTAAATAATGTAGTGAAGCTTCAGGCGATACTCAGGCATGTTTGTATCAGAGTAAACTGTCAATAAAACTTTTCTGTCTGTTGTTGCATTTGATTTCAAAGTCATGAGATACACAATAGTTTTATTAATTTATTTTTTACGAATGTAATATTGCTTCATTTCAGTCTGTGTGTAATTCAAGCTGTTAGAAAATACTTCTCCACATCAGTGGATCTGTTCTACTACTGATGGTAATGGTATTTAATGTTATTGTAATCTGGAAAAAAAAAATCTACAAAAAAAGGTTTACCCTCAAATGTCTTTGATTAATATTAAAATGTAACAACCACAAAAGCCCGCAGGGTGTTACATGAAAAAGCAATGCTCATGTATCAAGCATTAAGAGTGCATTACTATTACTATCGTCTGTAATGTTGGGTGTGTTGGGGGGGGTTTTGGACCTCAGTCTTGTATCTGATTCACAATTTTGTAAGCCTCTCCCCTTAAGTGTGTGACCGCTAGGAAGGTAAAAGGCAGCATATCTTTTTTCTCTTAATTACAGTCACATAGCATTGCCAAGCACCTCAACAGGCTTTGAGGGAAACGCTGACCAGGTGAATGCCCAGCTATATATCACTCCACAAAGTTAAGAGAGAGTGAGTGCAAGCACAGCATCCAGTCTTTTCCCAAACTGAACACAGCTTGCCGCGTGTAACAGGGAACACAGTCTGTACATCGGCACAATTGGGATTCAACCCCAGCAATAATCATTGCTGAGTGTCTAAGAATCTAATACAAAAATACATATGGATATCTCACGTTTCTCATACCAATCCCCACGTCATATTGTACTTGAACATAAATTGTCCCCAAAAATTACTGGTGTTTTAATCATAACCAATCATTTTCCAATAATATATACATACACACACTATATGGACAAAAATATTGGAACACCTGACCATTACACCAACACAGACTTTAATGACATTGCTTGGAAGGCTTTCCACAAGGTTTTGGAGTGTTTCTGTGGGAATTTGTGCCCATTCATTCTGTAGAGCATTTATGGCTTGCAGTCATGCTCGAATAGAAAAGGTTCTTCCCCAAACTGTTTTCAAAAAGCATGCCATTGTCCAAAATGTCTTAAAATTACCCTTCACTGGAAGCAAGGGGCCTAGCCCAAACCCTGAAAACCGGGTCTGTCCCAATACTTTTTTTTCCATATAGTTTGTGTATGTGTATATGCTGTCTGTGGTCTTTGTTTCTGTGTGTGTGTGTGTGTATATGTTGTCTGTGGTCTTTCTTTGTTTCTGTGTGTGTGTGTGTGTATATGTTGTCTGTGGTCTTTGTTTCTGTGTGTGTGTGTGTGTATCCAAACACACCCTCATTCATTTAGTGCAACACAGCTTCTCTTTAGTGGCAGGATGCTTCTATGTAGTAACTCATTAGGTGACTTGAGTCAGTTAAAGCATTTATGGTTGTTAACAGTTCACAACGTCCTACTGCTTAAGCCAAAGCTTCCTATATGAGATGATCCAAAAATATCCATTCAGTTGCACTCTTGTGAAAAAAAAAAAAAACTAACAAAAAAACCCTTTCTTCCCAGAAATCCACTGCAATCAAATTTAGAAAAGTCGTAGAAACTAAAAGCACTCGAGCTGGCTCCCATCAGTCTTCATTTCCTGTGTGTCCTCTGAATGTCCCTCATTTCTCTCAACTCCAGTGAATGACTGGGTTATTCAGGTTAGGTTTCACATCCTTTTTGTACTTCGAAGTGTGGGATGTCTCAAACGGCTGTGTCGGTGAAGTCTCGCCTCGTGAACCCTTTCTGCGAAATGGAAATGCACATGAAAGAAGGGTGTTAAAAGCATGCAACAAATTGTTTCTGGTCTAATCTAAGACACACCCCACTTATCTCCGGCTTTAGGGAGTTTTTCTCTGTGTCTGACACTATTGGCTTGCTCACAAGGGGCTATAATTTAAACAAAATTAAATTAGATTAAATGAAAATGGAAATGTTGCATACAAATATAAGGACAATCTGAAAAAAAGAGCTTATTTAATTACTGTCTCGTATATCAGTCTCGTTCTTCAACCAGTATTCATCCAGACATTCATTTCAATGAGTGAATTCGGTATTTAACCAGTATTTTTCTTTATCAACAACCATAAAGCCCCTATAGCGATGTTACACAACACTCAGAGCGGGGTGTGCCATTGATGAACTGAGAAGATACGGCTTCAGCACTTATAGATATTACGGCAGTGATTGGATATAACAATGACTGGCAACTCCCTACATTCCAGTGTCACATTCCACACAAGGCACCTATCTGACCAAGGCCATTATGTGCCGGAGCACACTGTTCAGAAAACCCAGCTGCAGAGCAAAGGGGGAAAAGCTGTTCAGTGCAATTTTCAGCTACAACAGAACTACTACAAATGACATATTTAACACTACACATTTTGGTCATGTTCATCTTTCAGTATTGTTCCATAAAAAGGATGCAATTTTAGAATGTTGTACGTCATTTTTCTTTTTTTTGTATAGCCATCGATAATAGGTAACAGGATATATTACTATTTTACTAAAACTCATGGTTTCAAAGAGACTTTAAAAACAGCACAGAAAAGAGAAAATGCACTCCGGCAGGTCAGCAGAGCCATATTTTATAAAGCATTTGCGTACACACAGCTCATTGGTGTGTACAGTGTGTTTGAGCAGAGAAAGTCACTATATGTTAATCAGTTACAGCTATCAGGCAAATATTTGACCAACGCCAGCAGACATGCGAATGAACTGATAAGAGATGAGCAAAAGCACAAAATAAAAATCGCCTAAGCAAAGGAGGTTTGAACACGACAAAGTCCATCAGCACATCACTATCTGATTGTAGATTTATAGTTTATAGATTTATATTTTCCAAACTTGATGAACAGGTCTTAGGTGGACATGGGAAACTGGAAAAATGCCTTCACTTGTGTTTAATTCACATGAACAGATTCACAGATGAGGATCCATGTGTTTCCAATAAAGTGTCTGCACATTTTCAACATGGATGAGCTCCATTCTGGGGCATTTTGTGGGGTTAGGAGTCAAAGGAGATCAGATTACATGGAGCAACAGGTCATTAGTGTCACGGCCGCCTCGTCCTCGCCTCGTAGATCCCGTTCCCCGTCTCCTGAATATTAGTTTCTTTCCCTCC
>JBBPCY010072772.1:0-10780 GCA_037974405.1 Brachyalestes nurse
AACGCTATTGAGGAGCTGAAATTAGGAGAGCAACCTTATTTTTATGAGCATTTTTTTGTTTCACACCAATAAAAAAAGTGATAGTTATGAAGTTTTTTTTTTTTATTATTTTTCTTGGTGAAACATTGTTTCACCTGTAGTCTTACAGAAACCGCCACTGACTGGAACCAGGCCTTCTCGTCCAACATCTGAATGAATGGGCACAAATTTCCACAGAAACCCACAAAAGCCTCCCAAGAGGAGTGGAAGCTGTTATAGCTGCAAAGTGGGGAACAACTCCATATTAAAGTCTATGGATCTGAATGCAGTTTCAATAAAGTCCTTGCTGGTGTAATGGTCAGGCGTGCCAATACTTTTGTCCATATAATGTATGTCACAAGTAGTGTCTAGTCTTTAACTTGAAAAAAATCACTCTGAAGACCACCGTAGCCCCATTGTAAGATGCAATTAGGCTTTTTAACAAAACAAATGAGCCCATGATCCATTTTTTCTGCTTTTTAAACTGCTTCATTTAGACTAATTAATAGAAAAAAAAATCAATAGCTTACCACAGTATAGACATTTTAGCTGTAGCCCATTTTTTCAGAATTATAACTAAAAACATTACCATGGCTTCCTTTTTTGGGTAATCTGTGCGAAAATAAAACGTACCAAGCCTTACCAATGTTCATACAAATGTTTATTCCATACAAATGTCTGTGTTGTGAGCTTTGAAACACATTTGTTACAACATGACGACAGGTATATAAATGTAGGCCTTTCAGAGCAACAGGTGAAAAGTGTGAGTCGTAACGGAAGCGTTTTTTTAAGTAGGAATGACTTAATTATGCACATATACAGTATAAATACAAACACACTGTGTAAAAACAGAGGCACGGTCACATTGTGAGAGGTTCATATTAAGTACACACCAGGCTTCATCATCATCATCGTCATCAAAAAGCATCTGAACGATTATTGGAGGATGAAAATGTTTTTTTTCATGAAGAGTAAAAAAAATATATATATATTTGCACAGTCATTCTGGTGGCAGAAAAATCCCGCACAAATATAAAAGTAAAATGAACATCCCCTACAGTAAGTATAATTAAACACAATTTTCCTAGAGGGCACCGAGTGGCTGCGCTTTTGAACTGACAAGGCGGATTAGAATGCATAACTCTTCGTTTTGTTGTTCCACTCTCGGGTGAAACTGCTTGCATATTAATCTCACTTCAAACTTTTTTTATTCAGTTTGATTTAGGCCTCGTTCATACGGACGTTTGAATCTTAGATAAATGAACGTGCTCTGAACACCATAGGCGTTTTTGTAGCGTTTTGATTGGCGTTACACTGGCGTTCGTCTGACGCTGTTTAACTCCAGCCTGCAGCCCAATGTGTAGTTACATGTATTCACCTGTGGGGGCAGTAATCATTCTCTCCAGATTGTTTACGTGCTGGGATTTGTAGTTTTACATTTCCTTTCAAAACTTGATTTGTTGCGTTCCCAGAACAATTGAATCATGGGACATATTCAGTCCTCCAGAACGTCACCGAACGCCATGTAAACGCAGTACCGGCGTTTTCTTCACATTCATCAGGATTTCGACAGAAATTGACGCCAAGAAAACGTTGCATGCAGCGTTTTTAATGCCACCCGTACGCACAGCCGACCGAGCGCCGGCGCTGAATGCCCGTGTGAACGCTGTGATTTACCCCAATGAGCAGAAAAACGGTTGGTGTGAACGAGGCCTAACAATCACTGCATCGTCATTACCTCCAGACAGTGTCTGACCAGAAAATGTGTGTGTATGTTCATTGTACATCATGAAATTTCAGGCTGCAAGTCTGAACAGATAGATAGAATTCTTACTGTTGTAGTGTGATTTTATGTTGCTGAGCTGGGCGGTTATGCGTTACTCTGCTTTTAGCCATCAAGAAAGTAATTAAATCTGATACATCAGCCATTGTGCTGAATGTAAGGGATATTCTGAAGTCTAATAGTCTGTTTTTGAAGCAAGTCATCAGTATTCTTCTGCACAGCTGTGTAGTAATGATTCCACCAGGTCCTTGACATGAAGGGTGTGAATATGAGGGGGAAAAACTGAGGTTTTGAACATAAACATAAATAGACAGGGGTTATTGAAAATGCTTGTTTATATTTTTTGTGCAATAATAAGTTATTTTGATATACATTTGTACCCACTGTTTACATGTGTGTACATCAGTCACATACATACATTGAACAAATTCATAGAAATGTCTACAAATCATCAAAAAAAGTTTGATACTGAGTGTTGCTCCTGTCCCGTCAACTGATCCAATCCAGCATCAGCCATGAAATGCCAAACTATGTTAGAATGTTTCATAAATACAGATAGCAGCGCCGTTTGCCCGGGAGCTTATTTTGTGCCTGTTCTTGAAACCCATCCGTAAAAACAGTCCTGAGTCACCTGAGGGCTTGATCAGACTCATAACCAACAGACTTCTTCAGATTTCTCCATTAATGGTGTACCACTACTGGTCCCTCCACCTTGTCAGGATCCCCCAGAGGTCCCTCCACATCTTTTGGGAGAACCAAGAGTCCCCATTACCACCTTAGGAGCTCCTCAAAGCCCCACACCCTCATCATTAGCCCCCAGAGGCCCCTCCACCTCCTCAGGAGCCCCCAGAGTACTGTTGAAGTGTAATGGCTTAGATTGGCTCAAAAAAAAATCAGAAACAGTGACACATTACCTTTTCATTAGTTTTGTACAATTTGTTATTGCACTACTTTGTGTGGGGGTTTTTTTTCCAGTGGTGTTGTAATACAATACACAGTAATCCAACCAAGCCTTTCAACAAGAGATGTTAATAATAAGAATAAGAATAATACAAATAATTATTGTTATTATTATTGCTATTGTTATAGGTAACTAAAGTTTTATTACCAGTTGTGGAGCTTCTGGCCTGGTTTCACTTTCCAAACTTAAAGCACACTAACATGCATTACACATCTGTGTTTGCAGAGCTTTCTGAAACAGGGGGAATCCAAATCAACACGCTGTGATGAAATTGAGGCTCTGATTAAGAAAGGCTGTCCTAATATCAGCATAGAAAACCCCAGAGGAAAAGTTGAGATCAAAGCGAACAAGCCTGTAACAAACCGGGACAAAGATGCAGCAGAGAAACTAAAGCCAGACCAGATCACTCAGATTCAGCCTCAGAAGCTCTCACTCAGCCTAAGAGCAGGTACACACCTCAGTATAATAGGAGTACTTTTGCAAGCAATGCTATAATTAAGGAATTCTTACATTCTAAGCTTGCTAATAATGGGTCATGTAATCCATTAGGTTGGGACAGTCATGAACTGCTTTTTGCTAGTTCCTAGGAATGAATGCTGCTTCATGTTTCTGATATTATATAGATTCTGAACCTGAACGGTGCTTGGTTTGAATGTATCATTGTCTTTTATTTTCTTTAGCCTCAAACTGATTGTTTTGTTTCAGGTGAACCTCAGAAGTTTTCTCTGAAGTTCAGAAGAGCTGAGGATTATCCCATTGACCTGTACTACTTGATGGACCTTAGCTACTCTATGAAAGATGATTTGGAGAACGTGAAGAACTTGGGAATGGACCTGATGCGCGAGATGCAGACCATCACGTCAGATTTCAGGATTGGTAAAGAGAAGGTTAAACCATCCCAGAGCATTAAAAGAACAAGACAGCTGTTCCAAGATGGCAGCTGAAGTTTATCTTGACAGTGTCCAACTCTCCAGAATACATCCGTCTTGACTGTAAAATTACTTTTCTCACCACATAACTTGGCAGTGCTCATGTACATTTACATTGCATTACAATGATTGTGCAGATGCTTTTATGGGTAGCCAGTGTAGGTCAACCAGCAGTGGGGTGACATGTGACCTTTTGCCTGGTTGAAATAATTTTGATACTTTTTTAAACACAAATCTATAATTCTGTTATTCACCAGGATTTGGTTCCTTTGTGGACAAGACAGTGATGCCCTATACCAGTACAACTCCAGCCAAGCTGCTGAACCCCTGCATTGCGGATCAGAACTGCACCAGCCCCTTCAGTTACAAAAACGTGCTGAGCCTGACTGAGAACGGCCAACAGTTCAACAGCCTGGTCAGCCGACAGCAGATCTCTGGTAACGTGGACGTGCCCGAGGGATGCTTTGACGCCATCATGCAAGTTGCTGTCTGTGGAGTGAGTTTAAGACAATCTTATTATAAATGTCAGTGTGATGTTTACACTTCGAGTAATGGATGCAAAATCTACCGAATCATCTCACCAAAGAAAGCCATAAAGACCATAAATGGTATAAATGAAGAGATCTTTTGCAAATACGAAGATTGTAGGTAGAAAATCTGCACAAAATACATACAATAATGCTACTGTAAGACCGATATTTTTTCCTGTAGTTTAATAAACTGCAGTAACATGTTTTCATTTGTTTATTACATTGAAATTTGGAAAAAAATGTATGCTGTTCCATTTTCATGTTATGCTGTTTAGCCAAACTAATATCCAAACATCTTTTTTGTCTTTTTAATGTGTGCCTACTGAATGAAAACACAATTTTAAGAAATATTTGTGAGCCGTCTCTGAGATCTGTTTCACTTTTTGGGCTGTATTTTAGGAGCAAATTGGCTGGAGAAATGTCACTCGCCTGCTGGTGTTCTCCACAGATGCTGAATTCCACTTTGCCGGCGATGGTAAACTGGGTGGTATTGTGCTTCCCAATGATGGGAAATGTCACCTTCAGAACAATATGTACACGATGAGCCATTACTATGTAAGTTTACTATAATCCTATAATTTTCCTGAATGCAATCTGTGCATTCAGGAAAAGTCCAGAACGGTCGTCCGGTCCGTAGTTGTCAGCCTCCTTTTCTCCTTAACTGAGAAATCGGCTAACAACAGCAGATGGCACTCAACACAATCGTATATCAATGGGGTAAAATCCATAGGTAAAAGCCAACAAAAAAGAGTGAAAACCCACACCCCTGAACGGAATCCGAGACGTAGACCTCAGCGTAGACCTCAGACATCTTTAAGAGATATAGTATAGTATAGTATAATCTACAAATATTCTCTCACAGAAGAGAGATGAGACTGAATGGCTTCCTCCATTGTAGGACTACCCATCGGTTGGCCAACTGGTGCAGAAATTGAGTGACAACAACATTCAGACCATCTTTGCTGTGACTGAGGAGTTCCAGCCTCTTTATGAAGTAATCACTTCATTCTTTATACTGGCAGTTCACATTAGACTGTGTGAAGGATGGAATAACTGCTGTGGGAACACCCAAATCCAACTATCTATTTTTCCCCTCTGTGTTTAGGAGCTCAAGAATCTGATTCCAAAGTCTGTTGTGGGGACACTGTCTACAGACTCAAGCAATGTGATCAAGCTCATCACTGATGCCTACAATGTGAGTAGAGATAAATAATGGATTGGGGGGGGGGTGAATGTTTGTCTCGTTCACTTTTGTTTTCATATGCAATCATATTCATGTGTGATCATGGACTACCATAAACTCTGAGACGCTTGCTATAATTCCCAGTGTGCATATTGCTTTTCCACTGTATTTAATGCTGGGCAGTTTTTTTTATTATTGTTATGATTTTTCTTATATGGCAATACTGTTTAAATAGCCTAAAAAACGTTTGGAAATTGACACAGTTGGAAACTGTTTAAAGGGGACCTTGTTCACTGCTGCATTGCTAGGGGAAGGGAAGGGAACATTTCATATAAAATGTCTTAGAGTAAAGCAGTGGTTCCCAAACTTTCTCTGCAGGGCCCCCCTTCTCTAGATAATAACATTAATGAGCCCCCCCACCAATTCAAACTACACAGGTTATCCCATTTGTGCGCCTCTCTGCAATACCTCCGCGCCCCCCAGTTTGGGAACCACTGAAGTAATGTAACACTGGTGAAAAAGCACCACCACTGAAAATACCAGTCAGATGCAGTAATTAATTTCATCCTGTAAAATGGGGTAAACTGGTCATACCTTACAAAATACTGTTGTATACTGTGAAACTGATATAATTTAGAAAAATACCCTGATAAAACGTTTTGGTCCTACCACTTATCACCATAATTACACACTTTTTAAAGTCTCTCCACGGGGAGTCCCTTGCTGTTCTCCGGGGCTAAGCTCCTTCCGTGGAGCTCCCTGTTGTTCTCAAGTCCTTTGGAACAACGGAGGGCTCCCCCAGAGCCCTCGTGGACCCCAGTATCCCCCCACCGGGGTCGAGTTGAGGACAAAGTAAATGCAATGGTTGACCCACACCAGAATGTACTGTGCAACCCTTTTAATAACTCAAGGACCTTAACAACCCCCAGCTGTGACTAGAGGTGTTGAAATTAATCACATAATCGATGGCATCGCGATGCAGACGTGGACGATTCTGCATCGATGCAGTGGCAGAACATAATCGATTATATCATAATGACGTTGCTTTATTTTCTGGCAGCCTCTTTAAAAATCTAGTTAAACGAGGAGGCACGAGGAGGCAAAGCCCCCTTAAGCAAACGCTGAGAAGGAAAACAATAGATTACCCACAAACTGAATATGGACAAAATTTACTACAGTAGCTAAAAAATCCGCTGGAAAAGACAGAAATGAGAAGATAGTTTTCACTTTTCTCTCTGCCTCTCTCCCTCCGTGCTGTTTGAGCACGTGCTCACACAGCACGCAGCAGCGTGATGCTTCAGACACAGAACTTTAAACTTGGCTGAAGAGGAATTATGCTAATTTTTGGGGAATTATTGACATTAATCTTTAACTGAAGATTCTAAAAGTGTGTCTTTCTTACATGAGTAAGCAGTGATGCCTCTGAGCTACTGAGTCATCACATGCTGACATTCAGTTGCCGATATTCGAACCTGCACATGAATCGTCACCTTAAAGCTGCATGCCTACAGCTTCTACATGTGTAGCTTTCTGAAGCAGAATGGCCATGACTCTTTTTTTCTCATGTATTTACAGGGTAGCCATGTGGTTTACCTTTTATGAGTATGCATTTATTGTTCACCACCATATGTTAAAGTGCAGCAGCAGTATTCCCCAAGCCCCCTTTCAACTGTCTCTCTCACTTTACACAACCCAGCCACTCTCGCTTCAGGGAGGTAACGCTGCGAAAGCTCACTCTTCCCCTCCCCATCCTCCATGTGCTCTCTTTTAAAACCATTATGTTGCTGCAGGCACTTGTGTTTTTTTTTCTTCTTTTTTTCGCACTCTCAGTCACTGGTTTTCATGTCTATATAACTGTTTATCAGTCTGTAGCACTATCTATCTATCTATTGACTAAAATATTGCCCATTTATCAATCTTTGATTTTAGTAATAATGAACATGCAGTAGGAGAACTCAGAAAGCAGTTTTTCTCATGGGTCAAAGCTCACATGACTGCATATCCTGAGAGTGGAAATTCAACCACTGTTCCTATAATTTTGCAAGTCAGACGTCTGGATGTCTGTCCATCTACCAGTTAGAAAGGACTTTTCAGCTGACACAAAAACAGACAAACCACAGAGCATTGCTGTAGTGCTACAACAAGAATACACTCACATGAAACAGAGTCAGCAAACATGTGGATAAGTGCTTCAAATGATGCTTAAGAATAACAACTATAGGTTGCTCCAAAAGGTTTTATCCACTGTTTGCTAGTGACTAACTAACATTTAGCTTCATAAACTACATTTTGTTTATCATCAGACTGGTTTAAACCCAAGCACAAAAACACAGCAGAGGCTCGTTGTTCTTTCTTTAATTACAGTACAAACAATGATTACCAACCAGCTGACAACAAGAACCCACCAAGTTCATTATGTTGTTTTAACTGTAAGCTTTCAGCAACTGCCTCTTGTTTTACAAGAGAATTATACTATTTTTTAAATGAAAATGTAAATAAAGTCGTCCAGAGCATTAAGCTGTGAAATTCTTCAGAATTGTTCAAAAGAAAGTTATGAAAATGTATTTTTAAATGACGTTAATAAAACCTCATGATGCCTAACACATTGGTTGATAGCAGATAAGGTCTAAGGGTCTGGTCATAAGAGGTACATGCAGGACTTTGTTAGGCAAAATAGTCCCCAAAAAAACCTTTATTTCTGTTATCACAGTATCTATTATCACAGTTTCTGTCCATCTATGTTCCTAAGAAGTGCTATTTTCAAATGTTTCTTGTTTACTGACATTGAAACAGACATAGCATCCACAGAGGTAAATCACAAACAAAAATAATGCCATAAACACAGAGCCATAAATGCAAAGACTGCTGAAGATGCTGGGGGTCCAGGGAGGGTAAACCGGAACACAACAGGCTTCCAGATTGTTCACCAGAGGCACTGTTCTTTTACAAAGTGTGTACAGTGAGTACGCCCAACCCACCAATCTGAAAATGAAATCATCTGTAGCTTTGCTTTCCCCATTATGCTCTCTCTCTCTCTCTCTCTTTGTTTCTCTCTGTTTATTCTATTTCAAACATAGCCTCTGACTAAAAGATTGGTAATTGATTGCTTCACCATAACAACCCACACCACTCCTCCCCCTCCCTCCTTACCTTTAGTTTGTTTGCACACCAGCCAGTACCCAAAGGCATGGAGGCTCTAACTCATGTGACATTTTCAGACAGGAGCGAGAAATTTGCTGACTTCAAGCACTGCTGGCCATGCATGGCAAGCCCAAGTTAGTTTGCATGCAGGCCACTTCACTGCAGGTGTCATCCAGATCATTGACATTCACTTGAAGGAGAGGCGCAGGCTGTCAGTCAGATTTTCCGACTCTGCTTGTCTTTATCTCCAGAATACATGAGGGAGACTCAAATTCCTCTTTGCAAGTGTGCTGCCTCTCAAACTAAACATTGCAATCAAGCAGGGAGATGTGAAACAATGCTTTTGCAATTTGCTGTTGCCCTTTTGTTTCGTTGTGCTCAATACGTTCATTTCCACTCTTTGTATATGATGTTCCCTCAGCATTTGTCAATACAAGTGCATGCTTTCCAATTCACATTGAACAATGGAGTATTGTTAAGCATCCTTCACTGAAAAACAGTACAATTTTTTAAATGCCACATTGCACATAAACTTAAAATTAAGGAAATATTAGTTAAATTACATTATGTTTCCTCTGCAGCAAATTTCAGATGACTCTCATTCAGGTTGTATTGATGCAGAATTTGCACAGAATATGCAAAATTGAAAACCAATCAGTGGAGTGTGATTAATACAAGATGTTATCTAGGGAGGTAACAAAAAATGTCTGAGATGGTGGAGGCTGAAGGCTACATGTAGTACAAAAATATGTATGTGACTAACAGATTCATGAGTGACCTTATTGTCTACTGCAGCACAGCATATCATTTATATGTCACATCAACTTGTTGGCTAACCGTTACCTGCCACAACATGATGAGTAAAAAAAATGAGGTAATTAAACTGGAGAGCATATACAACGCATTGCACGACTTCACAAGCTAGCTGAATCACTATGATATCTGAGCCCGGTCTCACGACTTTTCGTGAAGGCATCACGACATAAAATCCAAACGTGCTGCAATCACACTTTAGGCCTTTTTTTTCGTACTAGGAGAATGTTTCAGTATTCTATGTTTTTTTTTTGTGCAGTGCTTAACATTGCCAGTATCAGCATTAACTGGTGACTGAGGGACAGCAGGAGAGAAATTTGTGCACTTCGGCTTAAAAGAGTTTTTCACCGTCTTTGCGAAGTTGTGTTGTAAAATCACGCAGCACAATGTTTGAATAGATTTTATGTGGTGATGGCTTCACAAAAACTCGTGAGACAGGGTTGGATAACTGGCTTGCTGGCTACTATGCCTTGCAAGCTAGCTATCTAGCTTACCAGCCAGCTATAGCACTTCACCTCCACACAACTACACATGCAATTAACTGGATAACAAGCTTGCTTGCCCAAGCACGCCCCAAAGCTAAACTACACAGTGCAAAATCTGCAAGTTTTTCATTGTGTGGAAGCCTAGTGTTAAGGCTCAGTGATACTTGGCTTTCGGGAAAATCACACAGTACTCCCAATGCTAAGAGGATAAAGGCTTCACTTGAAGCACCACTTCATATTTTCCACATATATGTGGTAATAAAAATAAATACCCTCTCAATTGCATACTTATGTTATCTTTTTTGTCAAAGTTTGTGACCAAAAAAACATATTTTGTATTAAATGTAACAAAAAATGTGTTTGAATTATATTCCATCATGCAATCACACTCCACTTTAGTTTGCAATGATGTATCAATGGTGTGGGAGAACTGATGGAAAAGCCATTCGCATAAATGTGTCGTCAGTAATATTCGCTATGTATTTGAATTATCAATCATAATCAGTGTTGGGGAGTAACGGAATACATGTACCGGCGTTACGTAATTAGATTACAAATTATGAGTGTATTCCGTTACAGTTACCGTTAAAATAGGTGATAATCAGATTACAGCTACTTTGTTGCAATGAATGGATTACACTGCGGTATTTTCCTGTTCCATGTTAGGCTTTCAAACCGAGGCTGTCTCCGCAGACAGGTTTTTCAATATATATTTTTTTAGTTACCGTAACTCTTGAACCTTTCGCGCAATCTAAAAAATTCCAACGGTTTCCGGAAGCAGAGAAGCTGCACTTTTCAGTGATAGTAGTGTCATTACGGTAGTCATTTTATGGATCTTTTCATACAAGGCTGTAGCCGGTCAGGGAAGCATTTTTCAGGCTTACTCGCCTGGATGATTAGGCCTGGTTCTCCTCATGCCACTCACCCGAATTTGGAC
>JBBPCY010072773.1:2500-10779 GCA_037974405.1 Brachyalestes nurse
TGAGAAGGAGAACCATCAAACTGTGCTGGACACCACCCCTCCAGGGCCGGAGTTTGATAGCCCTGGGTTAAATGCAGAGATAGAAGTTCACACTGTGTGCTGTGGAACGATATTCTGTCTCCAAAGCTCAGTGCAATAAAGTTTCTCTTTATTTGCCATTATGTTTTTCACAACTCACATATTGTTTAATATTTTTTCACCAATATGTTACATTCAGCAAATAAATAGGAAGTATCCATTTAAACATGCAGGAGTGTGTTTTCTGTAGAGGATGTGACCATACTTTGGGGCACCCAAACTTTTGCATACAACTGTATGTAGCAATCGAATGTCAACATCTTAATGACGTCCTATTTGAAAAGACTGCGGTATTCAGGCGAAATGCAGAATGTATGAAGAAAATGTTTAACCTTAGAGTGTGAGGGAGATGTTTTTTGGAGAATGCTATTCATTTTTTTCTCCAAAGACAAAACCAGCCAAGGCCGAGGGCTCATCCAGATGCTTATAGCAGATTACGAAATGACGACATGTCCCGGGGTCTATTCAGAGCTGGTTTATAGCTCCGAATGAAGCATGAACTGCCTTTGCTGCACATTTTCTATTTTAAACACTGCTTTTCAGACAACATGTAATTCAACATAAGGCAGATTGGAAAAGGCTGCAGTTCATTTTTTTTCTCTTAATGATGAGGCCTTCTCTCCCCTGCACTTGTTTAGGCTCCTTTGGCTGACCTTCTGTGTTTTTTCAGCACTTGTTATTTACATCTGAGGCCTCTACAGATTAAGGACTAGTTGGTGCATTCAGGCCTGTACTATATTTAGTGCCGTCTCTTGCTTGTAAAACTTAATGTTTTTCCTTTTTTTTTTACTCCTCTCTCATTGCATGTCAAGTTGCCGGGCCAAAAAAATCCACAGAGCCTTGGCAGGCCCCCAAATTATCACTTGGTAAAAAAGCCCCAGGAGGAAGCAGGAGCTTCATGCAGCTCATGCTCAGATGCGCTCTGACATTTTCTCACTCGCAGGGTTTCCACCGAAACGCAGAGCAGCCCTGGCGGGACGTGCCCCTGCTTGTCGAGGAACCATAAAGCCGTCACTGACCAGCGGCTGTGTTCTGCATGTATGTAGTTAACTAATTCCAAAAGTACATAAACTGTTACATAAATGAATAATTATGGCCCTCTTCTGAAGATGAAAAAGCCTTTACTGCATCCTGGATGTTGACAAAACGTTAAAAAGCCACTTCAGCACATTTCATATTGCATGTTGCACAGGTTTCTTCAGTATGTGTGCAGTGCAGTATGCACTGTATGACGTTTTAAACCCCATCCTCATGAAGGTGTACTTTATCAAAGTGCTAGGAAGCGCATGCTCTGTATTCATTAAAATAATATGCATGCATACATATACACACACATGTACAGCTCTGGAAAAAAATAAGGGACCACTGCAAAAATGTTCAGTTTCAGTTAAGTTTTATCTTTTATAGGTGCAAGTACTGAACTGAACAGCTTTGTCTTAGTTTTTAAGAACTACTCACAATATTTCTCCTAATTTCCAAATAAAAAAATGTTCTTTAAAGCTACATTTTAAAGTAAACGACAAAAAATAGGAGAAATGATGCAGCGTTTACAGAACTTGAATCATTCAAAGAAAACACATTTCTTGTTCACTTTTAAACTAAATTGCCATACTGACCTTTGATATACTTCTAGTAGTGTTTTGCAATCCAACTGGTCTCATTGTGAGAGGAAAGTGTTGATTACAGCAAAATTTGATTCAGGTGATCACTAATCAGTCCCTTATAAAGCAGAATAAGGTGCTTGTGTAGGAATTTAACAGACACTGGCATGGAAAGGTTGTCATACTCATAGAGATGCTGACCTGAGCCTGATGGTGGCTGAGATAAAAAATCATGTTCTTGGGTGAGTTTGGGCTAAATCATTTGTTCAGGTTTGTTTCTTGTTTCATGTAGTAGATATAATGAACTCTCATGCACTCTCATTCTCCCTTCTCACTTTAACTTGCGCAAGCACACTGTCTCTTGCACTTTCCCTGTTTCCCTTCTGTCAAGTAACATTAGCTGTCTTTGGAATAGCTCCACATAGGAGTGGGTACATGTGAAAGCATGACAGGGGTGTGTTGGATGATGGAGAGGTCACAGCGGCTCTTTGCCCTTGTGTGTTAAGTTCTCACGAAGTGTGTTAAGCAGTTCTGTGAGTAGCAGCAACAGCAAGAGAAGCACATGGAGGAAAAGAGTTAATGATCTCTGTCAGGTACTATCAAATCCTCGAAAATGTACTGATGATAAACACTGCAAATGTACCTGCTTATCCCAGAATGGCATTTTGAGTCACTCAACTGAAGCATTTAATAACTAAGCAAAGACTTGCAAAACTGTGTCTGTGGTAATTAATCTCTGTTAGTGCGTGCAAAAGGGTTTTGGCTTAAGTCAGCTTTGGGTTTCAAATTTAGCGTATCAATCAAGCCGGGTCAGGTCCTGTCATGCTTGTCCCTATAATGCAACCTTAACAAGGCTAATTGTGTTTATATTTGTATTGCTCAAGGTGCACATAAACATGAATGTATGAGACGTTAATTTTGAAGCAAGGAAAAATGTCAGAGGAATAGACGAAAACATGTTTCTGCTTGTTGCAATGACATGGTATAGCTTATTTGGTGGGAATTTTGTATACAGTGACCGTATGCCAATATAATGAGCATTAATGAGGAAAATGTCTTTTTCAACAGGGCAGCTGGTGTCCTGGTGGTTAGGGAGTTGCCCCTGCAATCAGAAGGTTGTGGGTTTGAATCCCAGGACGACTAGTGGAACCTCTGAGGTTACCTTGAGCTATGTACTGCCCTCACACACTGCTCCCTGGGCGCTGTGTTCCTGGCTGCCTGCTCTTTCCCTTGGTGAATGGGTTAAATAGAGAGAAGAATTTTGTGCTGTTCACGCTGTCATGTGTTCACATATGACAAAATGGTCACTTTAATTGGAATTTTGTTTGCCTGTTGTTGGCCATTTTATTGAGTGAGTCAGATGGAACTGTAGGTGATGGGAGTCCATGTAGCCAAAAAAAGTGGCTTCACAAAAAGTTTTCACAAAATTTGGCATGTTTCCAAAGAAAGTGATGGTGATGCAGTGTGTGAGAATTGTGTGAAGCTTACATATCGGCTAGTAAAGCACTAGATTTTTGCATTGACATTATTCACATGGTGGCGCAACTCCACAAATGAGTAAAGAGCTAGGGTTATGTCGCTCCTACAGGACAAATTACCACACTCATTTCATAATATGTGGCAGAACGATTGCTGAGCTATTGCTCAAACAGTACTCTGTGTTTACCCGGTTTCAAGGAGCACTAGTGCGAACATCTCCTCTGCTGTATCAGCCACGTGGGGCCACAAGCGTGCCAAGCTTCATGGGGACCGGTGAAGTCCTAAGTATATAAAAATGTCAACCAAAAATCAGATCAATAAAACTTTTACAAACACTATTTCACGCAACAGCTGCGGCCATAATAATACAGATGTACGAATTACAGTGGTGCTCAGACCACAAAGAGAAAAGATCATGTGTGAGAGAAAGCCACAGACCAAAGTTAAAAGCCAGTCAAAGGTATGCCGGCATGGATGTATACAGCATGAGAGACGTTAGAAAACAAAGACTAAACTTGGATAGAGGCGGTGCAGAGACATTATGGCGTTTTTAGGATAAAGGGCCGCTCTGCTGTAGCTGCTAGAGCAGCTGGTCCCTGTTAACTTCTGTCTGCTCTTCTCCATCAGTTTATCACACAGTGCCTTTAACCCTGTGACTCAGTGTTCTCCTGACGTCACTTATCTTAACCAGCTGCCAGTGTCAGCCTGATGAGACGGGGCGTCCACGTGAGGAAGAGCTCAGTTCTTCTTTATTAGTCATTTAGTTTTTCATTACAAATGATATCAATAACAGTTTAAGTGACAAGTATGATCTCTGTAATACTTACCTGAATTTTAGAATTTCTAAGTATCTGAAACGTCCCCCTTTTGGTTTAATGACAGAGAAAAAGAGATCTTTTCAGTAAAAATACCTTAAATGTGCCTCAAACGTGAAGAGTGCAGAATCTTTTTCTTCATTTTACTGCTCTTTTCACGTTTTGAACTTGCAGTTTATTGCCAGGTTTATAGGAAAAAATCCCACATGTCCATGTGCTGTCAGTCTCCAGACCCCACTGAATTTCCCGGGCAAAATCTTCTAGTCTTATCTGCCAAAGAAGGACATTTTGACTGACTTCATATGAATTTTGCATTTCATTCCGAAACATCACCATTTTTCATGTTTATTTTATTTGCATGATTGAATGGTTTGTGTGTGTGTGTTTGTGTGCATGTGTGTGTGTGCGTGTGTGTATGTGTGTATGTGTGTGTGTGTGTGTGTATGTGTGTGTGTGAAAATGACCTAGATGACTTTTCACACTTTTCATTTTCAGTTTATAACTGATGTTCCAAAAGCATGCATGTATCTGTTTGCACATGCTTATCTTTGATCGCTTACTATGAAAAGCTCCAGAAATAGCCCCACTGCTTATTCACATTCATTGCTTTTAAGCCCCATTATATAAATATTAAAGACTTGATGTAAAATAACATTAAATTGTGATTTTCTTTCCCCCCAGTGCCAAAGCAGGAGAGAGGGTTTTTAGGACACTAGTTTAAGCCGAGTCAAAGAAGTATGTCATAACCAACTTTATCTTTCATCTATTGCTCATACTGTGGTCGGGTCATGCGGTCACTTTCCAGATAATGACAGAATAATAGAGCTCTGCTTGTTCATCAAATTAGATCCGAACATGCGAATGTGCATTCAACTCATGGAGTTCTGGCTGCTAAACCTCTTGCATAACACTCCTGGTTAAGAACATGCCTTTGAACAAAGGTTTATGTAACACTGCAGAAGGACTGTGCGTGCCCCCTGTGGGTCACAGGGTGAAAGCAATTACACTTAGTTTTATTAATTATGATGGTTAAATATTAGTGTTTGTCCTTAAGCAATTTCTTCTGGAATCGATTAGGTTTTCTGATTTAGATTCTGATTAAGAGGCCAGATAGGAAACATACTTTCACAGAGGGGTCGTACCAGTGATGGACCTGTCCTCCCCCTGCGGGGCCCCACAGGCCCCATGGTGAAGTCCGCTGCATCACTGTAGCAGGTCAGTCCATCTGTCACGGAGGGGTCGCACCAGTGAGGGAAGGAGGCGCCACTGCAGATTTCCACTTTACTTTTATTTACAAAAACAAACAAAAACTCTATCAAGTAAAACACAGACTACTGGTACAAACCAAAGGGATAGTTGAGGGTAAAGGGAGGGTTGCGTGAGGGTGGACTGTCACAGGGGCATGAATCATTGGAACTTAAATATAACACAGACACAGACTGGAACCAACGGCAACTATACAACACTTATTACTAAATCCACCCGACCTGTGTCACAATACAAGTCCCACAGGACAGCCTCTAGTGGCTGCTGACAGGGATGTCACAGTACTTTCCCCCCAGCGGCGCCACTCCGGGGTGCCAGAGAGCCACCAGGACCACACAAAGATGGGGGAGGGGTGGAGGCAGGAATCGCTGACCCCAGGGGCCCCCAAAGGCCACCTCCTCTTGGATGTTCTCAGTGCTGGCCGTTGGTGCAGCCAGGGCAGTCTGTGTGGTCCCACACGTCCGCTCTTGAAGAGGCTTTGTTCTCTTCGCCCCTCCGTGTCCTACGGGATGAAGCCCCGTCGGAGAGCCACATATTTTCAATGTATGTGTCAATAGGAAGAATGTATGTGTGACGTCCCGGTCAGCGGCTGCTGATGGCCGCCATGTGGGACTTGTATTGTGACACAGATGTGGGTGTTCCCGCCCGACTGAGAACCCTTACTGACAAGCCGGCTGGGATAGGCATACTGACAGTGCAGTATTGTTAGACATGAACAGGGTGATGAACAGGGTGAATAAGGTTGTACCTGCACTATGTGTTCTGTACCATGCCTTAGCACATTTGACCCCCGAAGTCCATTTTGTGTGATTGCTCCATTCCATTTACACAGCTCTGTATAACCACTGCAATGTAGTTTTAAATCAGCATCTATATGAGTGGGACAACCATTCCATGCCTGTGTCTGTTAAATTCCTACACAAGCACCTCATTCTGCTTTATGAGGGACTGATTACTGATCACCTGAATCACATCTTATTTAATGAGGAAAAGTATAAAAACACTGCTGTAATTAACTCTCCTCTCGCAATGTGACCAGTTGGATGGTAAAACACTACTAGAAGTACATCAAATGTAATTATTCCCATTTTGTGTAGAGTGAACAAGAGATTTGTTTTCTTTGAATGATTCAAGTTCTGTAAACGCTGCATCATTTCTCTTATTTTGATGTATTGTTACTTCCTTTAAAATGATGCTACGAAGAACAATATTTTTTGTTTGAAAATAAGGAGAAATATTGTCAGCAGTTCTTAAAAACATGCAAAGCTGTTCAGTTCAGTACTTGCATCTATAAAAGATAAGACCTGAGATACTGAACATTTTTGCAGTGGTTTCTTAGTTTTTTCCAGAGCTGTTTAAATATTCCTTAAGTTAAATGCTTGAATGATTCATTCATAGGTCACTGTGTGGCTTAAGAAACAGAAAACATTCCTCCAAAATTAGTCAGGTATATATATGTACAGAAATGTATTGCTACTTCCTTGATAATTAGAATACAATATATCATCAACAACTTTACGATTACTGGTCTAACTGAACCAGAACTAACTTCTGTGTCACTCTGCCATTGTTTTTGTCTTAGCATTTATTGCCGAAATTTGCAAATATATTTACTCAACTCAGATAAACAAAACTCTCTCCACAGACTTTCGACTCTCCAAAAAGCCGCGAGGCATGGGATTGCCCAATAGCTCTGTTCCTTGAGCTCCAGCTGAGTGTTTTTTGGGAATCTGAAATGGTGTAATACAAGACAGAGCAGGATTGCTCAAGCTGCTGTGCATATGGAAGAGAAGCAGACAGATCGAACAAATCAATAAACATCTGTAACGGAAATACAGAAGAAGTGGAGAAAAAGGGATAGATAAGCATAAGGGCAGAGACAGCACAGTACAGAGCGGGGGGGGGGGGGGGTTAAGAGGTCATGTGATTGGATGGAGCCTTGCTGTGGTAGTCTCTGTATAAGCTGCCTGGCATGTACATTTTATATAGACAGGGGCATTTTTTAAATTTTAGATAAAAATACCACGTTTATGGCAAAAAAATGTAATTTTACTTTTTCAAGCAAATAACGCAAGGCCGAAGAAGTCAATTCTGATTAGACTGTTCACCCTAACCTGAATCTGATGCATGATGACACAAGGGACGTTCCAAACCACCTCACGTATTTCTACCATCACCAGTATTTGCATAAATATGTTATTCACACTACGCTTCTTTTCTCAGCCACAAGCGTGTTTTACTTTTAATCATGTGGGAAGTGGCTGTGAGGTGCTCAGAACAATGCTGCTATTTGGAAAAAATTGAATGCTTTGAAAAGCTGAAAATAGTTAGATAATTCAGAAAAGCGCTGAGTGAAGTGGGAGCAGCAATGCTAAGGTTACAGTAGTGTGAGGTGCTCCACACAGTGCTATTACAAAAACAGCACAGTGTGAACACAGCCCAACTCTAATCTTGAACAAGAATAACCATTTTTTTGACTTGAACTCCCACTGAATTCTCAATGGAATAAAATCCAAACCAAACA
This sequence comes from Brachyalestes nurse, assembly GCA_037974405.1. Classification (NCBI taxonomy): domain Eukaryota; kingdom Metazoa; phylum Chordata; class Actinopteri; order Characiformes; family Alestidae; genus Brachyalestes; species Brachyalestes nurse. Next base: position 10,264 of record JBBPCY010072773.1, read on the forward strand.
AAACATTCACATGATTGTAATTTGCTGAAAAAAAATAATTCCTATATTCCCATACTGACTATTTGCGTGACTTATGCTTGATTGAACAAGTGTTTTCTCATCCAAATCCAAATGCCTTGTTTAGATGCCAGGTCTGAATTTAGGTTTAGGTACTTTAAAAATGTACTGTGGTAAAAACTACTGTTTACCTGCTTAAAGGTAAATCTGTAGTATAACCGGATTACCATCTGTTAACTTTGAAAGTTAAGTTATGTAGAAAAACATTTTGGATGTACAGTGCATCCGGAAAGTATTCACAGCATTACTTTTTCCACATTTTGTTATGTTACAGCCTTATTCCAAAATGGATTCAATTAATTTTTTTCCTCAGAATTCTACACACAACACCACATAATGACAACGTGAAAAAAGTTTACTTGAGGTTTTTGCTAATTTATTTAAAATAAAAAACTGAGAAATCACATGTACATAAGTATTCACAGCCTTTGCCATGAAGCTCAAAATTGAGCTCAGGTG
>JBBPCY010072774.1:0-10779 GCA_037974405.1 Brachyalestes nurse
CTTCATGGTACGTGGTCTGTTTACAGGTCGGGTCACACTTGATAGAGCGTGACGTCTTTCTATGACATAACGCATGGGGCACACTGGAGCTGTCAGAACACACACACACACACACACACACACACTAATGATCACATTCAGTGGAAGACAAAATGCAGGCGTTTGGGACTCCTTTCCTGAGGTGGATGCTGGCTTTGTCTCTGAGGGACATGCCGCCTGACGTCAGCTGGTGTAATTAGGGACACAAGACGTGTAGACTTGTGGCAATTAAAGCTATGCACAGATTTCGGTTGTGCCCTTTCCCCTGAGGCCTATACATCTTACATCATATTGTACAGTGTACAGTTTTATATCATATTGTTATATTGTGTAGTTTTTATTCAATCTGTTATGCTGCTTCTACTTTCTTCTCTTGTTTTGTCCACTTTACTATTGTAACAGTACACATTTTCCACTGATAAAGAGTTATCTTATTATATTTTTATTATATATTATCTTATTATATGTAGACCCTTTTGTCCCCTCAACTGTAAAACCTTATTTAGTGCTTAGTCTTACATACAGGATGCTACATTTAGTTGTAGCATTAGTTGATGCTTTACATTTAGTTCAGTTGATGCTTTTATCCAAAGCGACTTCCGTTCCCTAACTACAAGGGGCAGTCTCCCTGGAGCAATATGGGGTTAAGGGTCTTGCTCAGGAACCCAGTGGTGATATACTGAAGGTAGGATTCAAACCCTATGACCTCTTGGTCCAGAGACGAGTATCCTACCCACTGAGCCACCACCACCATGCTAGTACACCTATAGTACTGAGCATAATAGTACATATAGTACTAAGCAATCCAATTCAATTTTGGTTATATAGCACTTTTACTCCCTAAAAAACTCCCTAAAGCTCGAGGAAGAAACCTCAGGAGGAACCGAGACTTGAAAGGGGAATCCATCCTCTGCAGGTCGACCTGTAGAGAAAGAAAAGAGAGTCTGTGTAGTGTAATGTGTATAGTGTGTATAGATAGTGAAGTGTGCACTCCACAGCACACAGTGTGAACTGTGTGAAATTCTTCCTCTATTTAACCCATTCACCAAGAGAAGCAGCAAGCAGCCAGGAACACAGCACCTGTGGAGCAGAGTGTGGGGACGGTATCTTGCTCAAGGGTACTTCAGAAGGTCTTAGCAGTCTTGGGATTTGAACCCATAATCGCAAGGCGAACACCCTAACCACTAGGCCAACAGCAAGAATATTTGTAATGTGTATAGAGTGTATATGGCGTAATGTAGGATCCACCCACTTCAGTCATTCACATGTGCAAACCAAGTACCAAGATATTTCAGGGTATGTTGGAATTACTGCCTTGTCTGCAGTCTTTTTTTTATTTTAAGGACTGAAAGTGAAACCCTGCTACTACTGTAGATACATGGTCTATGTGACTTCCTTGTTTTGTCTTCATAAACACAAACATGTGCAACGGGTGTGGCCTGGAGTCCGAATGGAAGTTCCAGTCAGATTTAATGCCTGGGAAGTTCCAGGTCCACTTTCCACAAAATCCTTGAGAAAGATGCCAGAGTAGCTATGCCCTACGTACCTCAGTCAGAATACTCTTTATATAGGATAAGATGCAGAGGGAATAGAATCAGAAAACTTTATTGACAGACACACAGAGACAAGTCCAATATAAAATAATGGATAAATAGATCCAATAAAAACTGCAAAAAAACCTCACTATGAAATACACTATGCTATATATACATACGTGCTGGAGAATTCATACTATAGATAAGTAACTTACAGTCGAATTACTAGTAACACAAACAGTGGTAATGAGTCTGTTATTACATGTAATAGAGAGCAGCAGTGTGTAAGTAATATTGAGTAGTGATATTTCACATGGTATGACTATTGCACATAATATAACAGTAATAGCCTGGTCTTGCAGCGTTTCCATACGTTCTACAATAGGGGTTGTATGGCTGTTCATTTTTACTGGGCCTCTAAAGAGAACAGGCCAAAACCTAAAACAAGAAATAAAGACAAACTGTGTCTTTTAGCAGTGATTTTAACCTTCTTAAAGTGACCAGTGTGAATAGCATAAAATGTATCTATGTATTTAAGCCATTCACCAAGTGAAGCAGCGGGCAGCCAGGAACACAGCGCCTGGGGAGCAGTGTGTGGGGACCGTATCTTACTCAAGGGAACCTCAGTGGTGCCACTAGTAGTCCTGGGATTTAAAACCACAACCTTCTGATTACAGAGCCAACTCCCTAACCACCAGGCCACCAGCTGCCCCATCGCATCTGTCTCTCACTTTGTCTCTGTCATTTTGCCTTATACAGCATCCGGAACATCAGGCCATATGATTGACGTCTGGCTTGGCATCCAGCTACCTTAATCCGTTCATTCAGACTTATGTTTCTACACTCTCCCACCACTCCTCCGAGGAACATCGTCTGGCTCTGCCCTCCCTACACACAAGGCAAACACAATCCAGACTGGTCAACCAATCCAAAAGGTTGCATTTCACCCCACTGCTGATTGACCTACCCATGGCTGCCCAAATTCAGTTCAAGTCACTAACTCTTACCTACAGAGTGACATCTGGGTCGGCACCCAGCTACCTTAATGCCATCATTCAGACTTATGTTCCTACTCGCTCCCTCCACTCCTCCAAGGAACATCGTCTGGCTCTGCCATCCCTACACACAAGGTAAACCACAGCACACAAGGTAAACTGTCTGGGTTGGCATCCAGCTACCTTAATCATTTCATTCAGACTTATGTTCCTAATCTCTCCCACCACTCCTCCAAGGAACATTGTCTGGCTCTGCCCTCCCTACACACAAGGTAAACCCCATCCAGACTGGTCTCATTCTGGTTCTCCACTGGTGGAATGAGCTGCCAAAGGTGACCAGAGCAGCCAGATCCCTCTCTATCTTCAAAAACCTTCTGAAGACTAATCTATTCAGAGACCACCTCCTCTCCTGATGCATTATCTATCTAACCTAAATCACATGTGCTCCTCTGATTAAGCTACATCTTCTTGCACTACTTAAAGATCTAGTACTTAGAACTCACCACTGGTTCTCACCCTGTCCTGAAACTTGAGTGTTTCCTCAAATTGTACATCGCTTTGGATAAAAGCATCTGCAAAATGAAAGTAAAGTAATGCCAGTAATAGTAATATGTACTAATATGCATTAATGAGTGCAAATACTTAGCCAATTGATAGGAATTGCAAAGGTTGAGGAGGATTTTCAAATGGCATCAACACAACTTGTCCTGTGACCAGGGGAATGCAAACCAATGCCCTGGACAATATATTCATGAATGTCAACTGATTTTGCTATGTCCATTTAAAGAATTATGCTTGAAACGTGTTTTTTTTTTGTCTCTCACAATTAATATAACCTGAATATAATACCTCAATAACACCACACGGATAAGGGTTCTACTCAGTCTCCTTGGTAGATCTGCAAACCTCCAGGGCAACTGCTGTCATTTTTCAAGAAGGAAGTTGGAGCTTCCTTTTTTTGGGCAAGCTTGATCTTTCCACTTACCAAAACGTTGTTTGCTAAAGGCCAGTTTTTTGGTACTTTCTCTGGTGGTAAAACAGACACCATCTTGTGGCTTGACTGTACTACACTCAAAATGGCAGTGATTGGATTTGTTTATGGTGTTGTATAGCTGTTAAACTATAGATCGCACCGCTTGGCTCATCTTCAACCAATCCAAAAGGTCGCATGTCACCCCACTGCTGACTGGCTACCCATGGCTGATTGAATTCAGTAAAAGTCATTAATTCTTACCTACAGAGTGACATCTGGGTCTGCACCCAGCTACCTTAATGCCATCATTCAGGCTTATGTTCCTACTCGTTTCCTCCACTCCTCCAAGGAACATCGTCAGGCTCTGCCATCCCTACACACAAGGTAAACCCAGTCCAGACTGATTTCATTCCTGGTTCCTCATTGGTGGAATGAGCTGCCAAAGGTAACCAGAGTAGTAGAATCCCTCTCTAGCTCCAAAAACCTCCTGAAGACTCATCTATTCAGAGAGCATCTCCTCTCCTGATCTATCTATCCTAAATCATACTTGCTCTTCTGACTACGCTACATCATCTTGCACTACTTAAAGATCTAGCACTTGGAACACGCCCCTGGTTCTCACACTGTCCTGAAGCTCGAGCATTTCTTCAAATTGTGCATTGCTTTGGATTAAAGCATCTGCCAAATGAATATAATGTAATGTAACACAAGTAATAATAATAATTACTAATATGTATTAATAAGTGCAAATGATCGTTAACACATTTCTTATGTTCTTTTCAAACTACATGAACACAACATATAATTTGACCAGGAGTATGCAACGATATGCATCAAAGGGATCAACAATAACTGCTCATTTTGCGATGTTGATTTAAAAGATTTGTGCCTGGAACCCACTTTAATTGAGCAATAATTATTATTCCCAACAATAATAAAGTGAGGATCAACTGTCCAGTGAAAATCCCCCTATGAACAGTATCAGCCTATTCAAGAGTTTTTTTCCTCTCACAGTTAATAGAACCTGAATAAAATACCTCAGTGACGCCACATGGACAAGGACACTAGTCAGTTTCCAGGGCAACTGCTGTCATTTTTTGAGAAGGAAATGGGAGCTTCCTTTTTTTGGCCAGGCCTGATCTTTCCACTTACCAACACTAAAGGCCAATTTTTTGGTACTTTCACGGGTGTGGCACGCCTGTGGCCCGACTCTAACACAATCAAAATGGCAATGAAAGGGTTTGTGTATAAACACGTTATAAACCTCGTTATAAACACATTATAAACCTCTCCCATGCTATGATAAAACAATTCTGCATTATGATTAACCACCTTTATTAGAAAAAGCAAACGTGTATTCTATTAAATACCAACTGGTATTACTTGTTGTAACTTAAAACCCTTCTAAGACACTCTTTCTTCTCAGCTGCAAGAAAGAGTGCAGGTGAGGGTTAGGGTTCTTCCTCATTAGCTAATTAACAAGATTTTTAATATCTGAATAGTTAAAGAGCTGAATTCATGATGTAAGATCCTGATTACCTGAATCATGAAATGCCGGTCAAATACATGAATGTTACTATGTCAGTTTGGTACTTGATTGGGCCACTTAATCACATCATGTTTATTATAGTCACTGTCTATCAGTGTTTTAAATGGAAGGTCCCAAATCTAATATCCACATTTTACCACTATGTGTGTGTGTGTGAGAGAAAGAGCGAGAGAGACAGAAGGAGAGAGAGAGAGAGAGAGAGAGAAAAAGAAGGACTGTAAGGGAAAGTTCTGGTGTCTCTCCTTTTCGTTTCGCTCTTTTCCTTTCCTTTTCTTACTGTTCATGCTAGTTGCTTGAATTCAACAATTTTGCATAAGAAAGAAAATAGTTTCACTTTGTCAGATCTTGAGAGATCTGGAGAAATGTTTCCTGAAGGACCTTTCAATGGATTACTCTTCAGAAAAACAAGCAGATGGTGGAAATATTCCCCCAGAACCATACATCCATTCTGAGACCTTTTATGAATATAGCTCCATCCTAGACCATGTTGCAACAGAGCTTAAAACACGCAGTGACAAGCCTCGAGGTCCATTAACCCCTAGGCTTATTGTTCCTGACCACGTCCTCATTAATGGAACATGGCATCTGGGGGTTGAAGCAAGGGCGCACCCTCTTGTCCTGCAGGGGTGGTGATTCATTCTCACAGCAGTGTGGTAGCGTGAGTCTCTCTGATGACCGTGTACTCTGACCTCACTGTGTAACATTAGAGTGAATGAGAATGAATGGGGCTCACATAGCCATGATAAAAACATGGCCATTGAAGGCAAATGTATTCACTGCAGGCTGCGTATTTTCTGTGGATGCCAAGAGAGAATGACGAATACAGAAAGTACAGTAATTACACCACAGTTCAGAAATTTCAAAAAATGTTAAATGTTAAATAGTACACTGCATACACATTGAGACTGTCTAAAGTGTCGGCTCTAATGGCAGCATGGACACCCATTATGAATAGCAGTCTAATAATATGTAACTATATACAAATACAACTATATACCTTTCATTCATGTTCATTGCTCATTTTATCTCCACTGATTGTATAGGTACAGTTTGCGGTTTACAATTACAGACTTTAGTTCAACTCTGCATCATTTCGTGAACCACTAGTGAACAGGGATTATTTGAGTGGTGGATCTTTCTCAGCAAATGCATGACACTGTGTGTGTGTGTGTGTGTGTGTGTGTTGCACAGGGTGACTCATGCAGTAGTAGTGCTTACATCATTATGTAAAATCATAATGTAAAATCTATCTATCTATCTATCTATGTATATACAGAGACAGAGAGAGAGAGAGAGAGAGAGAGAGAGAAAGAGAGAACATTATAAATACAGGTGCATTGTGTGCATAACATTCATTATGTCGTTTTGTTTATCAAGTTGTTATCATTTGTTGTAAGCAGGAAAAACAGGCAAGCGTGAGAATCTGACTGACTTTGACGAGAGCCAAATATTCTTGCTGGCTAGCCAACTGGGTCAGATCATCTCTAAAACAACAAGATTTGGGGTGCGTTCCCAGTATGCCGTGGTTCGTTCCAACCAAAAGGGGTCCAAGAAAGGAGAACCGGTCAATAGGTGACAGGGTTAAGACTCATTAATGCCTATGAGGAGTGAAGGCTAGCCTGTCTGGTCTGATCCCATAAAAGAACTGGTGTAGCACAAACTGCTGGAAAGGTTAATGCTGACTATGATAGAAAGGTGTCAGAACACACAGTGCATCACCGTTTGTTTGTAGGGGGTTGTGTAGATGCATACCAATCAGAGTACCCATGCTAACCCCTGTCCACCACCAAAAGGGCTTGTTGTAACTCTACCATGGAGCGATGGAAGAAGTTGGCCTGGTCCAATGAATGTCACTTTTTTGCGGGTGGTTGTGTGTGTGTGTCACTTACAAGGGGAGGAGATGGCCCCAGGATGTCCTAAGGCAGGCAGGTGAAGGCAGTATGATGCTATGGGCAACATTCTGCTGGGAAATGATGGGTCCTGGCGTTTATGTGGTTGTGACTTTAACATGTACCACCTAGCACTGCACTCTTTCAGAGATCTTATGGAGTACAAGCCACTGTTCTGGCAGATCAAAGGGACCTACACAAATATTAGGTGGTTATAATGTTATGGCTTTACAATCCAGGGAAGGTGACTCACTCAAGGAACTCACGTGACCTACTATGAAACCAATCCACTCAGGTTTGTTTGGATACTGAGTTTTTATCTGTAGCCATAAAGCAATAAATAGGCTTGACACGACTCCTACAGTCATTATATCTTATTTGATGCAGTGTTTCGCTTGTTCAAACTTCTTGACCCAGGAAATGGTCCAATTCAACGTTTCTCATGCACATCCAATGCAGACAGTGACACAAGGTGGAGTCACTGTTGACCCACATTTGTGATGAGCCTTCCAGCCCTGAGATCAGTGCATCAGTGGAGGATCACCTCTGCACAGCCCACGCTTTGAAACAACGCAGCACTTTTACACACAGTCACACACACTTTTCGATGCCATACACAAGACAAGCCAACTCTGTAATCTAGTCACCCACATCATCCAATGTGAATGTGTCTACCGTGTTATGCTATAGGTTCTGCTGTGAAATGAGTCAGGAAAGGGCATGGCAGAGACATTAGGGGCTGTGTTAAAACAATTATGCCAAACTTGGGCTGTTTCAATGTTATTCAGTACAGATATGGATGTGCTAAATGTCTCAAATGTAGGGGAAAATGGGGAAAAGAACCTCCTCCCTTTAAGAACAATGTCCCTTTACTGTGAGGCTAAACTGTTTCATGCATTTAACATGATGATGGATAAACCTACTCACAGTTAGAGGAGATATCTAAACTGAACATTTCATTTTGAAGCCCAATAAACTGGCCTCTGAAATGCATGTAAATATAATTGTAAATAAATCAAATGTGTAATTTATATCTCAACCAATTTCTAGTCTTTTCTTTTTCTTTTCTTTTGACAGGTCCTGCTAACGTGTGTTAAAAGCAGGTGTTTATCTGAGTTTAGCTTCGCAGATATGAAGAACAAATGTGGACGACTTAAGCACTGATGTACGTCGCTCTGGATAAGAGCGTCTGCTAAATGCCGTAACTGTAGTCTTTACAATGTTTTCAAATTTGTGTTATTAACCAAAGGACAATGTAAAAATACTTTTTAAAATGAAAGGAAGAGTGAATGAGGCCTCTGTCGAATATCGTCCTAATAATTCCTCATTTAATAAGCTATGACAAATAATTGTTATTAAAAACATAGCTCACTATTTACAAAAATTTTAATCAACCATCTGCAAAACATTATGGCACATACTAGGAATGCAGTGATACAGATTAAAGTAATGCATACTAATATACTGCATACTGTGCTATAACAGTTATATGATCTTTAGTAGGTACTCATTTGTTCTGCACTGTTCTACTATTCTAATCAATTCCATCATTCAGTTAAGCTCAGTTCAGTTTGATTGACATTGACTTCTCTCTCCCTCTCTCTCTCTCTCTCTCTCTCTCTCTCTTTCTTTCTCTCTCTCTCCTTTTATACATATATATATATGATCAAACTTTTCAGAGAAAGAATGCCGATCTTTTAGAGAAAGAACTCTGATAAATATGGCACACCGTCACACAGTAGCTTTATTATAAATCCAATAAAACACCGGATGTTCATTTTATTATATATCTTTTTTTATTATAGATGATAACTTTTTATTATAGTTTCGAAAATAAGTAACAACAGCCCTCTTACAGGAAAAGTCCCTTTGACGTTGTTCAATTGTGGGCGTGGCTTCACTGTATGGGCGTGAAAACTGGGCAGACCAAGCCCCGCCTTCTGCGCTGGTATTGGTTCACATTTCAGAAGGGACGGCTGTGAGAAGGAGCTACTAACCAATCCCAGCGCAGGGTGTGTGGTTTGTGTTAATGAGGTGGGAAAAAGGAGCACACGCTGTTTAACGCGCCAGAGCAGCAGATCACTTCAACAAGATACGTTTAACATTAATTGTTTTAAAATTAGTCACTTAAAGACAACTTAAGGATGGATATGCTCATTCAGAACAATTCTCAGCAAAATGTCACCGTGCCACCTGAAAACTGGACATCTGTAAGTGATTTTGAGCTTTTTTTCCTTATATTTTAGCTCTTTATGTGCACTTTATTTGAAATAATTTACTTCAGAATGACTGTCCTAGTGCAGACGAGTTGTTATAGGTTGTAAACACCACCATGGCATCATGTTTCTCCATGCAGATTTAACTTTTTTTCCCCTCAGCTCTGGGAAACAAATTGTTAGAAACTCCTTAATGCTTTATTTTTGGAGAGAAAAATAATAATAAAAATGATAAAAATGATGAATGTAATGATTAATCTCTTTTTGGTGAAGGTCTACTCGGCCGTGAGGTGGATTCAAATGATAATGGCCATTCTGAGGTGAGGAAATTTGTCTCCAACATGTGGGCTGTTTTAGTGCCTAATTTGGGTTGTTTGGGTTTGTTCACCTTTAGTTTTTTCCTGTTCTGTTTCAGTATTTTAGGCTCTGGCTCCATTATCTTATATACCTTCTGCCAAAGGGCTGTCAGGTCATCTGAGGTAAGTCCTACATTTCTGAGTCTCTCTATGAGCACTCTATGGACAAAAGTATTGGGACGCCTGACTATTCACTAACTGGGACTTTAATGGCACTGCTTTCAAACACATAGACTTTAATATGGACCAATCAAGTTCTTCCACACTGAACTCCTCCAGCCATGTCTTTATGGAGCTGCTTTGTGTACTGGGACACAGTCATGCTGGAATAGAAAAGGTTCTTCCCCAAACTGGGTCCACAAAGTTGGATGCATGGCTTTGTCCAAAATGTGTCCCAATACTTTTGTGCATATAGTGTTTTTATCACAATTCACTTCAGACGATTTGAATGCAAACGAGTCATTTCTGACCTAAAAGTGAAAGTTTACGGGATGCTCCCTTGCTTTCCCAGGCGCGGCCTCTGTTCCTGCTGAGTTTAACAGACCTGCTGCTGGCGGCCAGCTGGCTGTGTGGTGCTCTTCTCTTCACCACGTCATGTGACTCCTATGCGACCTGCTACAACCTCCACACCGTCGAGCAGGTAAATACATTTAATATCAGCTAGAAGCCGGTAGGTCACCAGAAAATTGTACATCCGAATTGTATCATTCCTTCTGTCTCAATTCTATTCACTTTATTCCTGAACCAACAACTGTATTGTTAAACTACATGTAATTTTCTTAAACTACACATTATTCACTATTCTTGAACTGCACACTTTTCACTGGATCCCTAAACTACACACTTTTCTCTGTATTCCTAAACTACACACTTTTCCCTGGAGCCCTAAACTACACACTTTTCTCTGGATCCCTAAACTACACACTTTTCTCTGTATTCCTAAACTACACACTTTTCTCTATTTTTCTAAACTACACACTTTCCACTGGATCCCTAAACTACACTCTGTTCACACTATTCTTAAACTACACTTAGGGCTGCCACGATTGGTCGACTAGTCACAATTACGTCGACTATCAAAATCATCTAGGACTAATTTAATAGTCGATGCGTCGTTTATTTTTTTTGAAGCTTTGTAAGTGGTATCTTGTGCAAGAGTCTTGTGTAGATTTGGTCAGAGTGTAGTAAAATTTCAGGGGTTACTTTCAGGGGTTATTTTGTGTGTTT
>JBBPCY010072775.1:0-10778 GCA_037974405.1 Brachyalestes nurse
ACACACACACACACACACACACACACACACACACACACACACACACACACACACACACACACACATATACACACACAAAATCCCCAATTCACCGGAAGTGCATGTCTTTGGACTGTGGGAGAAACCCGGAGACCCCGGAGGAAACCCACGTCACCACGAGGAGAACATGCAAACTCCACACACACACACACACTCACAAGGCCAGGACCTGGATTCAAACCCCCAGCCATGCAGGTATAGACACAGCGCTACCCACTGCACCACTGTGGGGCCTACAATACATGGAATGAAAACTAACTTCCATTCTCTAGTTTTCAAACCATATTATCCTGAAAAGTCATCGCTAAACCTGGCAACAACAAAAGCAGGATGTAATTGGCCATAATTTTATATTTTGTTCCTTGTTGGCTCATTGAAGCATTCAGAGAAACTGTCATAAATAAAAAGGAAGAATCTTTATCATGTGTCTGAATTTGAGCATCCCTGTTAACTTTGTTTCTTTGTTTCCATCAACCATCAATCTGCAAGTGACAAAATGAAAAAAAAAAAACACTTTGACAGCTTGTTTCCATCAGACCGGTTTGTAATTAAAATGTTTTATGTCTGATGTAATTTCCAGACACATAATTTCTGCTGTAGCATGAGTTTTGAGTAAAAAGTAGTCTGACGTGTTTCTCTCTCTGATTTCTTTTATGCCTTAACTTTGACTTCCCTGAAATCCCTATAACATACTGATCAATAACTTCTCTTGATTTAGTTTTTTTAAATATTTTTTCCATCTGAACAATTATGACAGAGATCACATTAAAGAGCTGTTTCAACCCTTTCCATTTACAAAGACTGCGTTTTTAAAAAAATCCTCTCGTCATTTCAGCTGAAATTGTTGGCATTCATTCTTTTACATTTTTGCCACATATTTCTAATTTCTTTACACTGAAACATGTCAAAAATGAAAACTAAATCTAGTGCAGTTTGAACCCTTTCAAATAATATTGGTTTGAGAAGTGCTAGATTTTTGCATCACTGGGAGGCGCCACTTCACAAATGAGATGTAATGAGCTACAGTCATACACCTCCTAGAGGCCATTACTACAAATTTCCTAATTTTTGTACAAAACGATTGTTGAGTACTTGCCAAAAATGTGCTTTGTGCCCACCTCACCTCAGGGGTTTAAAAACATACTTTAAAAAACCTATGACCTGCTGCAGTGGTAATAAATACATAACTCATATCTGAAAGGTTCTTTAATAAAGGTATTATTTTTAAAATGGAACTACAGGGGATTAAAAGAGATTTAAGATCATTCCTTCTTACCGGGAGGACTGATTCCAGCTGCGCTGCGGAGAGCGTTGTACTTGGGAACCCAGTTCTGATGCTGCACGTCACCACGGAAACCCACTACTTTCACCCACTCAGGATTGTCATTCACCACCTCTCCTGTGGTCGTCGTCCACTCTTTTCCCAGACCTCCGACATACAGGTGGTCGTCCTTCACAGCAAGCCACTCCGCCTTGAAGCCTTTCAGAGAACGACAGATCTCATTTACAAACAACAGTCGGACTTTCAAGAAACTTTCAGCAAAAAATTCTAAGATTCTAAGATGTGTAGCAAAGAAAGCAATCAAAATGGGACCCGTTACTATTATCACAAAAGTATCTCATTTCCAGAACTAGCAAGAGAATTCATTGGCCAAAACATGTTTGGTGTCTAAACTTTGCTACTGTGGTTTGTGCTGGATCAAAAATTGAATGGAAGCAAATATCCCACCTAACAGGCCTAAATAATCACACACTGGCCTGTGTACAGGAATAAGCAATCACACACACAAACACACACACATACACACACACTACAAGCAGCAGCAGAAACTAGATAAGCAAGTCTAACTGAGATTCCTTAACCCTGCACTTTAAGCTTCCTTTACTCCTGTGCAAATATCACAGAGCAACATTTAGACTCCAATTTTGGTGGAGAGGAAAAAGTGGCGATATTTTGATTTTCCACCAAACTATTGCTTTATCGTTTATAAGTAAAGATGAATAAAGTATACCTTTAACACGGTACATTTTGGCTATATGGAATGAAAGTGTGTGTTTGAACTAATTGTATATTCTCATATTGCACAATAATTTTTGGGTAAAAATGAGAGATGATGACCTTTTGAGACAGATCCATCTCCATCAGGCAGGATGACCCAAGGCACCGCTTTACTTCCATCTATGTGGTAAACCACACCTGTGCGATCGTCCACACTGTACAGTTTTCCATTAAAGGCTACCAGCTCTGAAAGCTCCATGCCGCGCCCTTTCTCAGCCAGGTGGCTCTTCAGGACCACTCTGTCCGGGTCCCACTCCACGGCCACCCTGTCTCCGCTCTCTGACACCAGGAGGTGGCCCTTCAGCATGTAGCTGAACCAGGTCAGCTGGTTCTCCATGCTGGAGTGAGTGTCCAGGTCAGAGATGACGCCGATGCGGTACCGCGTGCCCTGGGGGCTGCGCTCCGGGGGGCTGAGGGGATAAGTGTCATTATACTGCTCCTCCCCCACAGTCTCGGGGCGGGCAAGCCTCCAGCCGTACCGGCCACTGGGCTGCGTGTGAACCGGAGCCAAGTGCAGGTAGATCAGCAGGACCAAGGTCATCACGGCCAGTACCAGAATGATGACTCTCCATTTGATTCGGAACCGCGGGTCGGAGGGGTTTGTCATGGAGGCCAGCATCGGGAGTCCTCCTACTGAGATACGCAGAGGGTTCATCGGCTCATTTTGGTTCAGACGAGTAAAGCCTGGAGAAACAGGCATGAGGAAGAGAGACAGCCAGACCTGCAGAGACAAACAACCACATCAGACCACTGGACTTTCTGGAACATGCAGAGTGCTGTGAGTGCCTTCAGAGTGCCTTCAGTGCAGTGATACAATAACTGATCAGTATCATCATGCAGCACATTATTACAGCTGTACTGATTCCACCAGTAAGATCAAAGTCATTTAAAACCCAAACTCTACACAGAAATCTTGTTCTAACAAAACTATACAGCCCTAGAAACAAACCGAGCCAGAATTCGGAGAGTACCTTAACTCCCACCTCATTCAGGAAGTGCAAGCAGCTGCAACCTGTCCTACCTCAAGAAAAGGTCACTGAGAGCAGGTGCGCCTCCACAGCCAATGAGAAAACAGCCGGAGCAGGAAGGACACGACAGAAACAGGTAAAGCCGGACGCTGTAGTGTCACTAAACTTTCACTAAAGCCCAGCCCTTTTATTCAAACACGCATGTGGCACACTTGAAAGAGCGCAAAATATTCTGTCTCTCAATAATTACTTCTTAAATCATAGGATTATTATTATTATTCTCATTTTCTACACAGTTATTGATGTAGTAGAATGAAAGTTGGGATTTATATTTTTCCTTCCAAATATACTCTAGATAGAGGGGAGAATAAGTTATGGGGGAAAAAAATCACTCACTGACCAAATAAATACTTGATTCCATTCAGGCAGAAAAGCAAAGCGCCTCTGTTTAATGAATTACTGTAGATTTTGGTCACTTTATACCACCTCTCCTCTCAGTCAGTCACACAACAATCCTACAGCTCAAAAATCAAAACTTTATTTGTTAAGCACCTTTCAAGTTAAAAAAAACACAAGGTGCTGTACATTAAAAGCAAAGACAAAATAAAACAAAGTAAAAACAAAAAGAAACACATAAATCAGAAAAAAGCAAGTTTAAAAAGATGTCTTCAATTGCTTCATAAAAAGCTCGACTGAGTTTGCTTCTCTCAAGCTGTGGTAGAGAGTTCCAAAGATGAGGGGTCACCATAGCAAAGGCTCTGTCACCCTTAGTCTTCAGCCTTGTATGTGACACAGTCAATAAGCCTTGTTCGCAGGATTTTAAAGACCTGCAGGGCATATATGGTTTCAAGAGTTCAGTAATATACACCGGTGTTTGTCCATGTAGTGCCTGATAAGTAAGAACCAGAACCTTATACTGAATTCTGAAGTATAAGCCAATGTAGCTGAGCCAGCTCGACTCCAAATACACTTTAGTTATGAATTTTTGATGTTTGGTCCTCATTATTTTTAATCACACTGGATTGGACTGAAATTTGTACTAAACATCCAAGAAGACCTAACGATCATTTGCGACACCTATTCATGTGAGCTGCTGCTGACGAATGTTTTACGGTCTTTTTTTACCTAAAAATTGACTTTATCACTTTCTTGCAAGCAATTTTTGATTGATTAATATAGTAATACGATTCTATTACATGTAGAAGTTATTTGACACCACATAAAAGTGTTTTTCAGCTTTGGAGCTGAAGTGTTGAAGTTACTTAGCATAGATATAAACCATTTACATTCCATTAACAATATTACTATTTTGAATATTTTTCGTACTTTTCGCTGTTTTAACGAACATTTACAACAGCCTAATTAACAGTTACATCAGTAAATGATCTGTAAACCACAGTAACAGCACACACATTACAACTGCTGTCACTGAAGAGCGATTTACTGAGGTGTCTTTGATTAGTCGGTGAAGTTTAAAGTGAAAGTTATCCAGAATGATCAGAGATCAGAACTGATTCAGGTCAAGTTCCACTCCATGCAAGGAGGCTGTCTAACGTGATTCTGATAAACCAATCGATTAGGCAGGCACACACACACTCACACACTCACACACTCTCACACACACACACACACACACGCGCGCGCGCACACACTCACAGGTTCAGATCAGGATCCGGGAGTCTTTAGGAGGACTGGGGTCAGAGCGCTGGTTCCGAGACAGAACCCTCACAGAGCGGCTGGAAGTCAGGCTGCGGTGGCGGTTCTGTAGAGTTCTGTCCGGTTCTGTTGAGTTCTTCAGTGCGGAGGGTTTTGCTGGGTTGTTCCGTGCGGACGGTGCTGGTCTTGGTTCTGCAGGGTTCTTTAGAGTGGAGGAGGGTTCTGCTCCAGGGTTCTCTGTAAAATCATGTTCCGCAGTCCTACTGTAAACACTTCCGCAAACTGGAGCTGAAACACGAGCCGCTCTGAGAACATCACTCCTGCGCGCTGTCTGCGCAGAACCCACGAGGGCTGTCACTCTGCAGTGGGAGTTTAAAGTAAAGCAAAGTAGAAAGTGGCCGCTTATAGCCACGCATGAACACACCACAGTACACAGTGTGAAATTCTTTCTCTGCATTTTAACCCATTCACCAAGTGAAGCGCCCGTGGGGCAGTGGAGACGGTACCTTGCTCAAGAGTACCTCAGTGGTGTCACTAGCAGTGTTGCGATTCGAACCCACGACATTCTGATCACAGAGGCAACACCCCAACCACCAGACCACCAGCTGCCCCTTTCGGGGGATTTTGTGGAGTTCTGTGGGGTTTTGCGGGTTTCTGTGGAGTTTTGTGGGTTATGTGATTTTTTTGTGGTGTTTTGTAGAGTTTTATAGGGGTTTTGGGGATTTTGTGTGGTTTTGTGCGGTTTTAGAGTAAAGTTAAGTAAAGTGGCCCCTTATAGTAATGCGTGCAGGCACCACAGCACACAGTGTGAACAGTATAAAATTCTTTCTCTACATTTAACCCATTCACTAAGTAAAGCAGTTGGCAGCCAGGAAAACAGAGCCCGGGGAGCAGGGCGTGAGGATGGTACCTCTGTGGTGCCACTAGCAGTCCTGAGATTCATACCCATGGTCTTCTAATCGCAGGGCCAACTCCCAAACCACCAGGCCACCTGCTGCCCCTTATGAAGGGTTTTGTGGGGGGTCGTGGGGTTTTCTGGAGTTTTGTGGGTTTTTGGGGGATTTTGTGGTGTTTCGTGGATTTTTTTTGGGGCGGGGGCAGGTTTGGGGGATTTTGTGGGGTTTGTGGATTTCTTTGGGAGGGCAGGTTTGGGGGATTTTGTGGGGTTTGTGGATTTCTTTGGGAGGGCAGGTTTGGGGGGATTTTGTGGGGTTATTAATATTACTGATCTCAGCCTTCTTGTGCACCATGATATAATTAAAACTCAGAAGACATTTCAGAGTCAAAATGCTTAAATGCTGAGATCATAGATTCTGGTACAAGCATTTTGGTGTGGTATGACGGTATGGAATGAAGAACTGCATAATAACATCAGGCACATGAACTAACAAGGTTATTTTCATTTGACGCTGACTTTAATAGTTATCCGTCTGTGAATGTATAATCATACTCTTTTAAACAGATCCACTGATGGCCAAAAGAGGCATATATTGCTCATAATCAAATTCCTATTAAACCCATATTTATTTGAAAGCAGCCAAACATGTACACATAGCCGATACCTGTAGTTTCAGTAACAACTGCAAAAGAAAAACTACAAAAACACATTACTGATCTAAGCTGTGTGAGTATTTAATACATGATACTAGTCCTTTAGCGGTTAGTGGCATTAAAAGAAAATCAGGATTACAGATCGATGTGGTCTGAGAGAAAGACATGTCGAAAAACCCAGGTTCTGCAAACTGTGAGAATCTGAAATACTCCATTATCTATAATGAAAGATGGAAAAAACCTCCACAGCACCAATTACTTCATAAACTTGAAGGCACAGCTCTTACGAACAGAGGTAGAAATCCCGAATTTGGCTTTCTGGTATAAAACAACAATTATTCAAATATAAAGACAACTTTGCAAAAATGCTAAGAGTAATTTAACAATCACCATCCCGTTTTTGAAAATGTACATCCAATCAGGTGCATAGAAAGAGGAAATATATAAAAAGAAACAAGTGCACATCTGTTATGGCAGATTAAAACACTGGTTTACAGTAGTGGTTTACTTTAGGCAGTAATTTCTACCCTTGTTTAAATCAGTGTACCCTCATCACAATATCTATTTCCCCTGAACACAAGAATCCAAATACATTATGTGCATAAACCTGCTTGTCTGTGCATTTGGTAGCAATTTCATATCAAAACATTAGCTGTCGTAAGTTACTTTTCTGATAAACATCTTCAAATGGTACATAATGATACATAAGCTGTGTTAAATATCTTCTATTTAGTATATAGGGTGAGTTGCCCTAATGTGGGACATTTTTTATATTTTTGTGTTGGCTTAACATTGTGATACACTACAGAAGTCCAAAATACAAAAAATGTCCCACATTATGGCAACTCACAGGTCCAGCTGAGATACTCCTGACTTGTAAGGTGTTTAAGCACTTAGAACTGAAGACATCACATGACATATACCCCCCTGTCCCCACAGCTAATTGCAGGGTGATAATTATTTAAAAAAACATAAAATTAGGGGCCATGCTGATAAAACTTTTCAGAGTAAGCGCTGGACTAGGGTCAATGTTGGCCTTTAAGAAGCTCAGAAATACAGTTAAATGGTCATAAGACATAATCATAAAATATTATTCTTATGTATACAAGCCCAGATAAACATTGGAGTGCAACAGTCAGTACATGCTGGTGAAGCTCAGTGACGTGAGTTGACCGTTTCCTCAGCCTTGGTGAGCTAATCTCTGATTTTAATATGTCGGGGGCTGATAGGTCCCCTCTCCTGTGGGGTTGGGGGCGAATGGGGACTGCTGGTAGCCCTGCGTAGCGGCGGGGTAAGGGGGGTATGGGGTGGTCTGGTCATGGGAAGGATCTGTGTAGTCCAGACCAACATCATCCATGCCCTGGCGAAACCGTCTGTAAGCAAATAGGGTCAGCAGAGCCTGGTGGGAAAAAAAAAACAAGGTTTGTCTCAGTTTATCAAAAATGAGATCAAACAAGACATTTTGTGTTATACTAATTTGTGCTGTCCCAGTTTGGGTCATCCTGGTTTGTGCCATCCCAGTTTGTGTTTTGCTAGTTTGTTATCCTAATTTGTGTTATCCCAGTTTGTGTCGTCCCAATTTGTGTTATACTAATTTGTGCTGTCTTTCTTTGTATCATCCAAGTTTGTATTATGCTAATTTGTTTTACCCCAGTTTGTGATCCTATATTGTGTTACCCTAGTTTGTGTCATCCCAGTTTGTTTTATACTAATTTGAGCTGTCTCAGTTTGTGTCATCCCAGTTTGTATTATACTAATATGTGTTACCCCAGATTGTGATCCTAATTTGACCTGTCTCAGTTTGTGTCATGCCAGTTTGTGCTGTCTGAGTTCAGGCACATACAGAGGAGGTTAATAAAGTGCTCACCCAGCTGATGATGGAGAAGAAGGAAAAGGAGATCACAGCTCGGGCTGCGTCTGCTGGAATTCCGGCAGTGTCTGTAGTGTGTGACCACTGGTTGGCCAAGAAGCAGAAACATACAAACCACAAGAACGTCCAAGCACCTGGCGAAAAGAAAGGCAAAGCTGAAAACAGCTCAACATCAGACTTCAAATCTAAAACTTCCACTTTCTAATAACATTAATTACAGGTAAACACAAATATTGGCAATAATAGATCTACAGAGGTAAGCAATAATAAAGATTTCCTTACCAGAAAAAGCTAGATCACTGATGACGATGTTCTTCCTCTCTTTGGCATTGCTCATCTGAGGAAGGTAGGCATCCAAAATAATGAAGGCAACACATGCCAGGAAAGCTAGAACTCCAACAGCATTTCCATAATTGCAGGCGCTGTCGTTTTTGTTAAACATGCATTTAGCCTCTGATTTTTGGGATGTGTTGATGAAGCCCTCTGCAGTAATAGTCGCAAAAACCACTATAGAAAACAGCTGAAATGCAAGAAAGGGGCAATTAGAAAACAAATAACCTGAACAGAATGGGACCACAAGCACTATTTAAAGAACGTTCCACAGTGTAACAGTAGAAGCAAGGAAAGTGAAAGCACAGAGTGTAAAAAAAGTCCTCAGAATTAAAACATATCGCATGTCATGCCTTGCATCCCTGAACAGTTTTTCCCCTTAAAAAGTCAACAGTAAAATGAGCCTAAGCATTTAATAAAAATCATCATTTTAACACTAAAAATGATGTGCGTTCTTTAGGCTTATCTCACAAATATCTAACAGTCTTTGCGGCTGGTTATCCACTGATGTGCAAACACTCATTGGAACTAATCCAAACTGCTTGAATAGTAAGATATACGTTCTCATTCTTCCATTCCGAAGAAATTTTCTAAGTTGTCTAATTACAGTACATAGAACAAGTCAGAGCTTTTAATTTAGTTGCTCATTTTTATGAAACATTAAATATACATAAATTCCAGTAGTAATCTGCTCCTAGGGTAACCCTGCACTGCACATTGTAGTGTTTCAGTCTGTAACTGGTCAATAAACTGAGAAGACAAAGGTGTTTTGAGAAAAGAGAACAGGACCAGTATGTCGTGTCGTGCTCCAGGTGGCCCCAGTTACACCAAACCAACTCCACCAGTTACAGGTGAGTCATCAAATCCACACCGAAATCTGTCAGAGTTGACAGCTTTGAGAACTTTACTGCAAATTACAGCAACTAGATTGTACAAGACTGGGATATTTAACATTAAAGTTGAAGCTCGAGAGACTACAATTAAGCTTCAGTTCTCTAAACTTTCAGTTCCTCGTGATCTCAAGAGAACAGCTGGATCTCTATCTGTATGGTTTCTGTTGAAGCACTTCACTGATCTCAGAACTTTTAACTGCTGGAACAGTTTTAAATGCCTTCAGTAACGCAGGCCTGGTGCTCGTCGACAGAATTTGTCTTTAGTAACATGTTTGGGCTTTTCAGGTTTGACTACTGATCAATCATAGCTTTGGTCTCGAGCCTTACCCAGCTGAACACGCGCAGGATCGTCTGGGGCTGTCTGATGAAGCTCTGGAGATCGAAGGATCCTCCAGCCAGAGACGCACCATAAGCACTTCTGTCCATTTTTCTTCCTTAACGCTTCCTGACGTCCTGCAGTATTTTTTTGTCCGGACTACTTTTGTTTCTGTTTACTTTTACATTTGTTTCCTGAAATGCTGCACGCGCCACCCCTCCAGGAAGTACACGTCATGGACTCGGCCCCACTAACGGCTGTTCTCGGTTCAGATTAGCCCTCTCCACAGGCAGAGTGCCTTTACTAATGTTTTTAAACGTTCTCTCTCTCTGTCTCTGTCTCTATCTCTATCTCCCCATCTCTCTCTCCACTCCTCTCTCACTCTGTCTCTCTTTCTCCCTCTCTCACTCTCTCTCCCTTTCTCTTTCTCTCTGACTCTCTATGTGTGTCTCTCTCTGTCTCTCAGTTCAGTTCAGCCCTCTTAACAAAAATGATTGTAACAGAATTGTTTTGTCATTTACACAAATCCACCAGCTCAGCCTAATGTCAGGTCTCAGCCTCGAGGGAAAATAGGCCAACTTGATCTCAGAACAGAGATCACAATTCATCAGAGGGGGTAAATAAAACAAGCCAGACTGTGTTCTCCCAATTGGTGTTATCCGTGTTTGTGTTGTCCCAGTTTGGGTTATGCCAATTGGTGTTATTGAAGTTTGTCTTATCTCTGTGTGGTGGAGTTTGCAAGCTCCCTCTAGGGGCTGGAGCAACAAAAAACGTCATGTTGAACATTTAAATATATTTTTAAAAAATCTAAAACAAACGATTAATTTACTTGTTTGTTTGGGGTTTTTTTTAGATTTGGTGCACAAATGCAGTTGCAGCACTTTGTGTTAACATGTAGAAGCACAGTCATTTACCCACTGGTGTGTCTATTTACTATTCACTGCCAGTGTTGTGCCAAAAAGTGATTGTCTGCCAGAACTTGATTGCCGTCCGCTGGAGCGCGCGCAGCTGCTTAAATTTCAGCAGTTATAAGGGATTGTTTGCAGTATAATGTGTCACATATAACCCTCCTGAATGATATCTAGCAAGTTTGAAG
>JBBPCY010072776.1:0-10778 GCA_037974405.1 Brachyalestes nurse
CTCTCTCTCTCTCTCTCTCTCTCTCTCTCTCTCTCTCTCTCTCTCTCTCTCTCTCTCTCTCTCTCTCTCTCTCTGAGCAGTAAGTAGAAACACTGCCTTATAAGGTGGTGTGATAGTGGCCTTGTCCATTTTTACACAGAAAGCAGCCGCTGCCTGCTGGCCCGTTCCTCCGCTTTCGCCCCCTCAGCCTCCTCCTCATGGAAAAGCAGCACCAAACCTTCCCCTAACATTCACTCAACAGTACACTAGCGTTACGCTCATCAGGCCTCCCAAAAAGAAAGGAGGGGGAAAAAAAACTACAGGAGATGTTTCTGAACTGTTCCTGTAATGTTCAGGAAGGCTCTGATTCGGTGACGTCCTCAGGGAGAAACCATCGGGCAAGGAACATTCTCCAAATGCTTCTATTTTTTTGTGTTTAATGTTGCGTAAATGACTCGACCATGTGGTTTCTCCTGGCCTGGTGCAGGCATGTGCTGGTGACGTTTTTATGGAGTGGTAATCATTGCAGTAAATATCTCGTTTTATGTTTATGTCCCCTCGAGCCGTGCTCAATATTTCTCCACCGCAGGTTTTTGTGTTTGGAAGCCCAGTGTTGTTGTTTAAGCAGAAACAGAGCTGGGCAGTATTGTGTAGGAGGCCAGCCAGATACAGACAGTTGGTACTGAAGATGGCACACAATCACTCTTCCTTACTTACTGATTACATTGTGTTTAAAAACAGTACATTACTGCCTTCTTAAATATGTTTATATAGGAATGTATAGCAGTATATATGTATGTATGTTTATTTCCCCTTATAATCTACAACCCCCTTCCAACTCCTCCATTACTGCCTATTGAGTCAAGCTTAAAAATATCTAGTAATAGCTATGTATATATAATATACATAGCTATTATTACTATATAATAAAAGCTAAATATATAGTAATCAAAAATTATTGATATAATAATTTACACAATATGACTATTAAAAATAATGATAACTAAACAAGGAAATTCAAAGTATTGTTTACAGCTTAATTTCCATATTACAACTCCAGGAAAAAAATGAGACCATTTATAGGTTCAAGTATTGAACTGAACAGCTTTGCCTTATGGCAATAATTATCTTTGACGTACTTCTAGTAGCGTTTTGCCATCCAGCTGGTCACAATTCAGGAGGAGAGTGTTGATTACAGCAGTGTTTTTATACTTCATTAAATAAGATGTGATTCAGGTGATCACCAGTCCGTCCCTCATAAAGCAGAACTAGGTGCTTGTGTAGGAATTTAACAGACACTGGCATGGAATGGTTGTCATACTCATAGAGATGCTGATTCAGAAATACATTGCTGTGGTCTTATTTTTTTGCGGAGCTGTATTGACTATGTATTGAAGGGTATGCTTTAACTTTTATTTCAGAAAAACAAGAAAAAAAAATCTGTTTTCAAAGATAAGGACCCTTTAATTGAGCATGATGGCAGAGTCATTGAGTGTCTTTTAAATATTTTCAAAAAATTATCATGGGGTTCCGGAGGATTAAAAAATGTTTTGGTGTTTCCTGTAATAGTATCATTTTTATTTATTTGTTTATTTACTTACTGGAGGAGAGTGCTGACTTGCCAGTGTGATGGGTGAGTGGTGAGGGTAGGGAGGGAGTGCCAGCCTACCCACCCAGACAGAGCGAAGCCAGTTGTGCTTCCTTGGACTCCTGCAGATGGATAGCTGCAGCAAGACCATAGATTGAACTTGCAATCCCCTGATGATGGGGCAACACTTAGACAGTTTTTAATAGTATAGTATAGTTTTATATTTAACCCGTCCACCAAGTGAAGCAGCGGGCAGCTAGCAGTGTGTGGGGATAGTACCTTACTCATGGGTGCCTCAGTGGTGGATTTGAACCCTTGACCTCCTGATAACAAGTGTAGATCCCTAACCACAAGGCCACCCACCGCCCCAACTGGAGTATTTAGGTGCGGCACTCGCTGTAGCACCTACAGACGGTTTCTGAAAAGCATCATCACAAAGAAACTTTAGGGAGAATTCACAGAGCAACATTTTCCCCCAGACAGACAGTTGGAACATTTACAGGGGAATTCTGATGTAAAACTGGAAGTTAATGTGTTATTTGTCAGGTTATGTAATAGTTGGTACTACAACCTCATCATTTTGACAGAATTCATTTTGACTACAATATCCAACATGTATTCTGCAAATGTATAGAGTAGGGAATCAACTGATATTGCAGAAGGGCCGGGGGTTCCTGGTTGTTCCAAATTTCACTCACAAGGCTGTTGTGAGACCCCTGTATTTTGGCTAAGTGTGTCAAAATTGAAAATTCAACTTCGTCAAATCAGCAGTGCTATGGAATATTCCTGTTAGACAGTAGGCACTATAGGCTTAAAGGGACACATGCTAATGTAAGAATGTAGGGTAATAGCTGTCAATTTACATTCATTTTTGAAATGTTAATTGGTGCATGTCCACTTGCACTAATTGACTGAGCCATTATTCAGCTTTACCGTCCTGCTCAGTAGTAACTCTACCAACTCTTTGCTTTGAACTTTAAAGGAGCACTGTCGGAAAATGGATGCTAATAGTGTATTTAATCTTTTCTGATTTTAAAAGTAGCACCAGGTCAGTGAACCATGCTGATGCTTTTGGTAGCGTGGGTCATTTTCTTTCAAGCGAAGTCTTGGGAGCTGAGAGAGTGTTGTTTTTTTTTTTGTTGTTTTTTTTTGCCAAGACCCAAATATAGTCATTTTAGTATCGGGTGTATTAAAGGGCCCATATAGTGAAAAACTGTTCTGGAAAAAGTAGTATTACTGATCACATTTGATCTAAATATGAGTTAAAAAAGATCCGGAGTACTTTATTGATCTGTTGGCAAGTGTTTAGGGAGCTCTGTTCCCAATTGATTCATGGGTTGATACATTTGTTTAGTGGCCGTGACAGTGGTTTCCATATATTTACATCTGTAATAAGTACTGAATAGGCTAAAGACTTCACATCAGACTGTTGTGGTTTTACAGAATTGCACAACCTGTGGGACTCAAGCAAACAGCAGCCGAGAGCAGTATGATGTTAAATGGTGTGAAAAAGAAAGGTTGTTTTGAGATGCATCCATAGTCATTACAACCTTGTCTGATTGCTGGACAGTTTAACACATTGTGTGTGTGTGTGTGGTGTGTGCACTGAGAGTGACTCAGACAGCACTCAGAAGTGTATGTGTTTGTTTGTGTGTGGGTGAGGTGGACACTGGCATTATTCCCTCATTGTCTGTCTGTCCGTCCGTCAGTCCCTCCATCCATTTAGTCAGCTTGCATATGCTAAAGTATTTATTTTTTATGTTGTTTTTTTTGTTGCCTTCTTCTTCAGAATTTGTGTTTTTGTGGATAAAGTTGTTTAGATCTTGTATCCTCTATATTTTGCAAATATGTTGCATATCTGCCAATATGCTACATTAAAAAATATTATAAATAGTGGGTGTGTGTCTGCAGCACAAGCCCCACCCATTTTTCTACATTTGTCTCTAATACCACTCGCAGTAGTTATTAATTTAGGCATTCACAGATGTCTTTAAATATAAATAATGGCTGTTTCTGTGTTCTGAAAGCTTTATGAGGTTGTTATAGGGGCCATGTAATACATTTGTCTTGTATTTTGTTTTTACCCCACTTCTGAATTTTGTATGGGTTTAAATAGCAAAACCTGTTCTAAATCTATATTGTACATGTCTTTTGTTGTCACATAGAATCAAACATGTTTTTTACCTTTTTAAAAACGGATACTGGTAAATGGCCTCTTTTCTAATGGGCCGCCCTGTATACTGCTCTGAAAGGCATATATAAATGTGTTGGTTTTTGTGACATCACTAAAACAGTGAATACAAAATTGGCTGAATTCCCACACATGGACTGTAATGTCTGGGGAGTAAACAGTATGTTGTACGTACTGCATCAAACACAAAATGATGGTGATTTTCTATATTATGGCTCCTTAATATGCCTGAGGTGAGAGAGCCATATTTAGCAGCTCTGTATCCACTGAAACTGTGGCTAATTTCAATTACATTTAATTTGTTATAATAAGAGGCATTTAACTGCTTGACTTATAAACAGCTGTAACTTGCACTCCTCAGTAAAACTGCCTCGTTTTTGCGTAACAGAGTGGGGTTTTTAAATGAGTTACCGTCGACTTCACCGCAGGGGAATTCAGCTGGAGATATTTTGGATCTTTTGGCAGTTTTCACATGAACTCAGCCGTGCTAACTCAGATGTGCCTATTTAAGAGAGTGTGTGTGTGTGTGTGTGTGTGTGTGTGTGTGTGTGTGTGTGTGTTTAATCCGCCCTAAAGCAGCATCTTGGTTAGCTGTCTCTGGCAGCTCCATTAGATAACAACATTACGGGACTTGGATAAGGAATGTTGCCATGCCAACTGCCAGGGTGAAGGGGTCGCACTGCTCGGAGGCGTGGTTGTCATTACAGCACCTACAGATGGGTTCAAAACACGATCGTCACAAACAAACTTTAGGGGGGTTCACAAAGCAGCAACATTTACAGGGGAATTTTGACAAACTTGAGTTAAATTTTTTTTTGGTCAGCTTATCTAATAGTCTGTACTGCGCATTGCATCCTTCATTGTTTTTGACAGAACCCATTTTGGCTGCAATACTCAACATGCGTTCTGCAAGTACATCATACAATAGTGAATCCACTGAGACTTTACCTGGTTTTAAATCTCACCATCGTAGGTTGCAAGAAGGCACATTCATAACAGATACACTGAGATACTCTGTTATGAATGTAAGTTCGAAGCCACCAATTGGCATTATTTTTGACATGTTAATTGGAGGATGTTCACCTGGTGAAAAGGCGCGTGGTAAAAAAAAAAAGCTAATAAATGCCTATTTGTATAGTGTAAACCCTAAATATGCCACCAAATATGGTCCCAAAACACTTTTTCATTTTAAACTTACCTTTAAGAGAAAATGTAAAGGTAAACCCGAATCCATACTGTACAGTTTACACTGAACTGTCTCTCGCAGTGCTAGAATGTAACCCTTTATAGACCTGGACTGTAATTCACACATTTTCTTTGGTTTAAGCAGGTAAATACAGTAATTTAAGAACAAAACGAAAAACATAACACACACTGGTGATGCTCCACGGGGGAAATTCTGGACGGCAGCGTGACAGGGCAGCAGCCAATCAACAGCAAGGAGAAATAAATAACGTTCTCAAATTGGCTACTTTCAAACCTCCTGCCTCTGAGTACAGGTGACTGTGATGTCCGGGCCTCGAGCACCACGCCCCCTCGTCCTCGTGCTGATTATATGTTTGGCGTGGCACTGAGCAGTGGCGGTTCATTCCGTTCAGGTGCGTCTGATTGCCTTGCTAACCGGTGCGCCCAAACATAAACAACCAGCACAAGGATGAAGGAGCATGGCGAACGAGGCCCGGACGTCACAGAACAAAAAATATGCGGAGAATATCTGCAGTTTCCGTGTAGGTGCGGTTTCCGTGAACAATTATTAGTTCAGTTCTCAAAAGAAAAATCTGCGAGAGACTGAAGTTGCGACTGCTGAACCACGATTAAGCGGGAGTTTACTGTACTTACTATTGACAGAGCCACTGTTCAGCTTTACTGAGCTGTCCTGCTTTGTGAAAAGTAGACCCTGGAACCCTCAGTAGTAACTCGACTAGCACTTTGCTTTGATCAATATGAGTTAATTTCCAAGGTAATGAATGATGATGTATGCTAATTAGCTGTATGCACATTGGATAAAGGTACAAACAAAATCTATTCATTAAGACGACTCCTGGTTTTCGGCTTTGCAACATAAATCTGTGATTTCTGTCCACTGTCCAACAGTTTCAGAAAAGGTCTGAGTTTACTCACTCCACATGGTTTGATGCAAGCATGTGGTAATTAAGGCAAGCATTTAACACTATGCTAATTGGTGCAGTCTAACAAAGCTTTTTTTGTTTGTAAGGTACATTAGCCTCAAGGCAAAGTAGGACCATCCACATCCTGGCTAAAATGGCATGCAAAAGTTTCTGCAGCCCAATTATCTTTCCATAGCACCCACCTATCAACAGCTACACCGCATTTGGATTAGGGGGAAATGATGTACAGTACCATGAAAAAGTCTTGGACACCTGAAAAAGTATATCTAAACTGTTTAGCAGTATGTTTTTAAACAATATTAGAATGTAAACAAAATAACATAAATACAGTAAATTGTGATTTTATGTATGTCTGTCTGCATAATCATTCCCAGAACTATCCACTTGGAAGCCTAATATTACATTGTAGTTCTCGTCAAATACCCAAAATACCTGCTTCAGCTCAATCAATACTTCATTTGATTAAATCAAGAGCTGCTGCTGGAGTTTCACAAATCCATGCAAAGACTGGAGTCATCGAGGTGAAATCTGGAATCGAGACTTTGTTCTTTTAACCAGCTCACAAAACCTTACGTACTGTTTACAAATAAAAGAACTCCTATATTATTTAATGCTGTCTTGTTGATTTGCTCAGATAAATGGCTTTAAAGAGTTTGTACAAGAGCCTAAGACTTTTGCACCATACTGTAGATTTGTTTTGTGACTAATTATTGCTATGTATGATTTCAAAACACACCAACCAATCATTCTCTAGTGAACTCAAAGCTAAACTTGTATGTCTGTTCTGTTGAACGTTCTTTTCTGTTCGTGCTGGTTTCTTATAAACCAGAAGTCTACTGCCTCCATTAGTGCTCATATTTGGCAGCGTTGGGCCTCCGTGCCCAGGCTTTCCTGGGTTTCTGGTCATTACACCCCCAACCCCCCCGCCCTTCCCCCTTTCTCTCCGTAACCGTTCCAGCAGCTATTTTTAAAAATGGAATCCAATATAAAGTGTTTTATTTGGGTACTGCCTTTTATAGGTATAGTGGAATGTATTGTCTGAAGCCTGTAGCTGGAGCAACGGTTTATTGATGGTGGGCTATTATTCGTATGTAATGTTGTGCTGAGATTGCCAGCAAAGGTTTTAAGCTGCCAGGACCAAGTCTAAGATGATGACTTTCAAAGGACACGTTCAACAGAAAATTCCAGTTTTATCCCTAACTTAAAATGTCATGAATCTGTGTCTGAAATATGCTCCTTTAGTTTTGTGTTGGATAATTTATCCAACCCATAAGGAAAGCTTATACCCCACCAAATGCAGAATCATTACACGCTGTCCTCACAGTGGGTGGAGATGTTCAGGAGTCTCTGGCAGACTTGCTGATGTGGTTTCTCACACTTTATTACAATGTTATGGTCAATATCCGTGGCTGCGATTATGGCGTCATTTGTAGTCCATTCATAGATAAAAGTATGTTAAATAATGGACATGGATAATCCTAACCCATATATTTCTATATACGTTGATTTTTAGCCACACTAGCAGCTGGTGGCCTAGTGATAAGGACGTTGCCCCTGCAGTCAGAAGGTTATGGGTTCGAATCCCAACACTGCTAGAGTCATCACTGAGGTTCCCTTGAGCAAGATACTGTCCCCACACATACTGCTCCCCGGGAGCCCCTCATTGGTGACAGCCCACTACTTCACTTGGTGAATGGGTTAAATGCAGAGAGAGAATTTCACACTGTGTGCTGTGCTGTGGTGTGTTCACGTATGACTATAAGAGGCAACTTTTACTTTACCAAACTAAGGAGATAAACCTTATGCTGTATGTAGTATCCAATTAATTTTTTTAAAGGGAAACTTCATGCAAAATGAAATATGTAATCACTACATCTGCATTCCATAGTAATGCAGCAGTGTCTCTAGAGGGAGATTATCTAGTTTAATGACCAGTATCTTGATGTATGAGACTGATGGATCCTGAAGGTGGGAGGAACTGCTAAAAAAATGCAAGCATTAAATGAGGTCAGGCTGATTTAAATGTCTTTTTTCCCTGTTAGTCTGTAGAAGGAAGCCAGGAACAGTGCTGGTAGCAAGCTGAATATCACGTCTGAGTTTAATATGCCA
The DNA here is from genome assembly GCA_037974405.1 of Brachyalestes nurse. Lineage (NCBI taxonomy): Eukaryota > Metazoa > Chordata > Actinopteri > Characiformes > Alestidae > Brachyalestes > Brachyalestes nurse. The sequence continues at coordinate 7,997 of JBBPCY010072776.1, forward strand.
GCACTCAGGATTACTATATTGCTATGAATCAGAAGCAGAAAAACTTTATTGATCCTGGAGGCAGTTGCTCATCTTTTGATTGCAAAGACACACAGACGCATAGACAAGAACAATATAAAATGAAAAGTCTAAATAATTCAATTAAATCTCTGCAGAAAATTCTCAGTATGAATTAAACTATGCTATATACACAAATGCTGGATATTAACTAAGTTACTTATCTAAAGTATTGTTAATTACTAGCAACACGACTAGTGGTTAAGAGTATGTTATTGCACGTAATAGAGATGAGTTGTATATAAGCAATATTGATATACAGTGGTATTTCACATGGTAAGACTTTTGTACGTAATTAAATATTGCACATATTAACATGATTTAACACCTGAAAAGAAAATTGCGCTATATTGCACACGGTAAAACTATTGCGCATAAATATGCACATACTGGTAATGACCCAACTGGAAATTATACAACAGGGTAGCATCAGGTTATTGCGCAGATTATTGTGTGGATGTGTGATAGGGGGAGGAGTCTGACGGTGGTAGGAAGGAAGAATTTTCTTTGGTGAGGTGGATTCCTAGTGCTTGTATCATGTGTATAATGTGCTGTGCATGCTGGTTATTGTGTGGATGTGAGGAATAAAACATTGAAACCAATGATTTTGAGGGGTACACACCTTATAGAATACTATAGAACATCACAAATAACATTAAATGCAAGCTTAAGTCTACAACAGCTCTTTAAAGGTACACCTGTACAGGCTCCGTAAGAAAGCACTGACCAATAGAATGGCAGCCACCACGCCTGTGGGCTAGAAGGGTATTAGGGTGTCCCAAAAAATATGAAGTTTTCAAAATGTAGCGTCTCACCCCCCAGAAAGTTTCCTTTGGATAAGGAAATTTGGTGTCAATCAGAAATGATTTATGGGTGGCCCACAAGCTTTGAAGCTACTGCAATGAGCCTCAATAGGTTGCCGAATCAGAACAGTTATATATATTTTTTTATTAGTCTACGTCCAATCGTGGTTTACCAGCCGGTGCGCTGCAGATCTCAAGGTGGAAAACGTCGTTCCAGATCGTGCCTCACACCTGCTGACAAAACTTCCTGATAACATTACTGACCTTCGAGTTTCCCGAACATTTTTTCATGTCACTGGCATCGATGATGGCTTTCTCAGAATTCCACCTGTCGACTGGCCAAATACGACATCATATGCCGATGCTGCTGACACAATAAGCAGGCTTGTGTGTGTCAATGACTGTGCGGAACGCGGTGGTGCACTAATTCAAGAATTTTATTGCCCTACCAAGGATGAACTACAGAAGCAGTACATTTTGCAAGTGGTGCAAAAGCACCGCAAAAACTTTGCAGGAGCTTCGCAATATGTAGTCTGATGAATTCCAGTCATTGTCTGGTTTCTCAAACTGGCAATATGTTGTGTATCTGCTTAGATGTGAAACGTACTGTGGCAACACTTGAACTTAAGTGAGTTTTGCTGAGTCAGTGACACCTTTACACGTAAAGTTGCATTTTTGGTTTGTTTCTTCACCATAATGATTGATTGAACAAAATAATAGAATTATAAACTGGCCAGCTATAAATCAAACAGCGGCTGTGTCATGGTACCTGAAACACTTTCTTGGGTCACCTGAATACCTTTCATGCTTGTGGGCCACCTGTAAACTATTTTTGATTCACATAAAATTTTGCACGTGATGACTTTCATGAAGGAAACTTCATGTTTTTTTGGGACACCCTGCCATACACACAAACACACACTCACAGAAACAATTTTTATTCTGTCTTTTTTTTTAATTTATTATCATCATCATCATCATGGTATTCGTTATCATCATCAGGGACGCCGGAAGCATTTTTAATGTGAGGGGGACGCAACAGTCTACGCGTGGGTGGGCGGGGGACAGGGCTTGGGGGCAGGGGCAAGCTATGGGATGGGGGCGAGGTTTGGGCGGTGTGGTGGATGGGTTGCTGTTCATGAAATGTCTCAATCCTTTTAGTGCGTGAGGTGGGGAGACGATGCTGGCCACGCGTGCAAAGTCTCTGTCCTTTGGAGGGGGGCTGGGGATTGGTGCATGTGTAAAGTCTTGGTCATTGTCCGGGTGAAGAGGGAGGGGGATTGCACACATATAGTTCACCAGTACTTCTTGTCTAAGAAACAATACATGGGGGGCACGAAACAAATTATTTTGAAGAGTGGGTGGGACATGTCTTGCTATAATGGTTCTGATGCCCATGATCATCATCATCATCATCATCATCATCATCATCATCAGGGTATTTGTTATAATCATCATTATGAGGGCATTAGTTATCATCATTATGAGGGCATTAGTTATCATCATTATGAGGGCATTCGTTATTATCATCATCATGAGTTTATTCATCGGCATCATCATCTTCGTTGTCATCATCATCTTCGTCGTCATCTTCATCAGAGGATACTGCAGACAGTAAACAGTGCAGAGAGTATAGACAATAAACATCAAACATGAAGTTGCAGATAGACAACAATGATGCACAATTTTCAAGTCAAGTATTATAAAGCATTGCACTCATGGAAGTAAGATAAAGGTTGTGTTATTTATATACACACAGTGTTGGGTGTAACGCATTACAAAAGTAACGGATTACTGTAATGCTTTGCTTTTTGCTGTAATGCGGTAATGTAAGGCATTACAGAAAAAAATGTTAATATTTCACTCAGTACAACTGTCAGTACAACTGCATTTTTAACCCGGAATGACGTGATGTTTCTTTT
>JBBPCY010072777.1:0-10777 GCA_037974405.1 Brachyalestes nurse
TTCAGTGTGGAAGAACTTGACTGGTCACACAGAGCCCTGACCTCAACCCCATCCAGCACCTTTGGGATGAACTGGAAAGGAGATTGCGAGCCAGACCTTCTCAGCCAACATCAGAGCCTGACCTCATAAATGCTTGAATAAATGAATGAATGGACTATTATAGGTGCAAGGTGCTACATGTTAAAGTATTTGAATGCCATGTCATTAAAGTCCTTGTTGGTGTAATGGTCAACTTTTGTCCATATACTTTACAGTTTATAGTGAGGAAATGCTTTATTATGATCTGAGTGTGCTATGAACTTGTTTTGTGTATGTGTGTGTGTGTGTGTGTGTGTGTGTGTGTGTGTTTGCGGCATGTTTTTGTCATTACTTGACATCAAAGATGGACTGCTGACCAGGCTAGTGGGGACAGTGCCCAAGGCCCTCCTTTAACTGACAAGGACCTCTGGTGGCCTTAGACCACAACGCTTGGCTTAGATATTAATGTCAAACCACTGAAATATAAACATTAGATGAAGGAATGGCTTTTATTAATGTACAAATGACTACAAATGAACTAAATTAAGAAACACGATGTGCTGTTTATTATTATTGACTCTGGGTTTTTGAAGCTGCCATTTGAATCTAATGTGAGATGGTGAGTGATAATAAATGTTAATAAAATTTCAATAAATGTAGGAAATGTAATAGAAAATGAAACCATTTTTTTATCTTTGTTTTGCACAAGGTGCCCCCCAAGACTATGACCTTTATGCATTGTTCTCAATTTATTCTCGATTTTATCATAGTTATTTAATAATATACAAAAATCACACTTTTAAGATGAAACACTTTTAAGGTGAAAATGATAATATCTGTATTATCATATTTAAAAACAGCCAAAAATACTAAAAAACAGTAAACATTACAAATAGTAGAGCCACAAGCAAGTGTGGCTGAGATTTTAAATCAGACCACGGTTTGATATACCTTTGAGGTATCAGCAGAAATGTTCTTTTATTGATCTGTTTCACTGTAACACAGGACTTCTGTTCACACAGCTTTTCAAGTAGGAGATGAAATCTCTTGCAAAACTAAAGCCAAACAGCCAGACTGGAACAAAGCAAATGAACCTCTGGCACAGGACATCATTTATCCTCACATGTTATACAACCCTTTAGGCATCCTGTTTGAACTGTCTCAATCAAAAGAAGAGTCAAAGCTGCAACTGTACAGCATGCAGTAGGTATTTAGTCTTTGATGAAAAACATGAGCTAGAGGAAGGTGGGCTCCTCTGAAGACTGCAGAAGAGGACATTTGTCCTGTACCGGCAGCACAGTCAGGAGAGCCAAGAAAGAATCGATAATGCCAGAGAAGAAAATGTTCTTGAATGTGTCTTTGTGAATTAGGAGGAAAGTACATGCAAAAACACCAATAAATCGTACCTTGCGGTGTGCTTACACATTCCATTTTGGGATGACAATGCCAGTGCGGTTTTAATTACATTAGATCCTGTGATCAAGTTCAGCACCTTACATGCAGCTATCAGGCCGGGAGCATTGTGAAACCCACCGAAGTCCCACCGTGCCGCTAAATGAAAACAGTCAGCTCTGACATTGTGATTATCTTGAAAAATGTAGTAATTTTTGTGTTTGGGAATTGAGTTCTCCTCTGTGTGGTGTTTTTTAACAGAATTTGTCATCGGGACTATACTTACTCATGACGCGGAACGATGGGCTGATGTTGCACCTCATAACATAAAACAAGAGGTAAAATTCTTGTGATGTTTGTAGAGTTCTGATTCTATATCTGGTCTGTGCGTAGATGTGAGTGGGAGTGTGTGTCTGTGCCTTTTACTACTTTTCGCTCTATATTGTGCTGCTCCGAACAAATCGGGGGCCGTTATTCTCTGTAAGCAGCAATAAAGTCGGGGTAATGCAGCATACCTGCTTTTTCCTGCTTCTGCTGAAAATACATTTCAAGCTCTCCAAAGTAGCGCACTCAAGTGAGGAAAGATAAAATTGCTTTACCCGTTCGACACACACACACACTCTGGCATGCACCCTCAGACGCACCGCGGGTTGGGTTCGGAGCTCTCGTCAAGGAGTTTGAGCTTACTTTTTGCTGAATGGCTGGAACAAGAACCGCTTGACTGACACTTTTGTGCAATTCATCGCAACCGCTTCTTCAGCCCTTAGGATGCGGCCGAGCAGCAAAGCATGACCAGAGAAAAAAAAGCAGCTAATTAAATTGGGTGTTATTTAGATTCCAAAAAAGTTTTATGTCTAACCGTCCATTTCAAAGTGGCCTTGTAGGCATGCAGGCCTCAGGTAGCCTCTCAGCCTGTAGCCTGAGAAAGTACCCTCCAGATCATTTTGTGTAATAATTGCTTTTTATATTGAATTTGATATTGTTCAACATGTGCTTCGTCTAGGTGAGGTTCAGTCCTGCCCCTTTGAACAGACCTCATGTGTAGTTTCAGTTTTCACAAGCTTGATCACTCTTGCGCGCCCAGATTTGCACAATGCTGGCTGCCTTCTGAGATTCCGCTCAGTGACTCTGACCTGGCACAGATGCGCCCGTCGCCACAATGCTGGAAGTCCTGCAGATAAAGCACTGATGCCATTTTAAAAATGTCTCATAAGAGATATGAGACAACCAAAGTTACTGTTATTCATTCTGGTTATTTAAAAAATCAGGGACTTTAAAGATCCTTAAAAAGACCTGCTTAAAGTGGAGCACTGGAGAACACTAACTCCTTATGACAGAAGACTTCACTTTCTTTCTCTGGCAGTCTCATTCTAGCAGGGGTGCTGAGGGCTTTTGGACAGAAAAGCCCTGGGCGCTCTCCAAGGTGCTGAAACCGTGCCATAGGTGGCAGATCAGCTCTTTTGTTGAGCGCCAGCCCAGCACATGCCAGTGCAGGGTGGTGATCACTGGTGGGCCGCAGCTGAGCCATCCAGTTGAGGCAAACAATCAGATAGCTAGCATTTAAGCAGGTTAGCCAAGGAAGAAGACCCTCTCAGGTCTGTTTTTCTGTCCCTGAGTCCCTCTCTCCCACACACATACACCTCTCTGTCTCTCACCCTTTGTGCCTCCCACAGGATTCTCAGTGGACTTCAACTTGGAGCCCAACAGACTGCTTTCTTTGTTTTGTTCTTATTTTTTCTGCCCCAAAGGTTCTTTTAATGGAACAACCCTTTTAGTTTCCTCAAGAAATTAACCTCAAAGAACAATTAACCAGAAAGAACACCAAACTGAATTTGTAAAGTGTGTGAACATACAGACAGAACATTCACAAAATGTAAAACATGTAATTAAAGGTGTTATTCTTCCTATAAACTTTTAGTAATGTGAAATTTACTAAAATATCATCTTAAGGGTTGTTTTGAGTCCATGAAGTCTTTGCAGTCTGAGGCTATTTTTCAGCCTTGAAACAAATCTGACAAGGAAAATACAACAACAATAACAAACACAAAGAAAATCAATGCACTAAAGTCCCCAATCTAATCCTGAAGCTTAAGCCAGATAGAGCAAATATTCACAGTTGTATGTCATGCTCAGACGCCTCAATAAAATGGTTTGAACTACTGGGTTTGCTAATTCATTCACTGAGCCTAGATGAAGACAAGTGTCTTCCTATTTAAAAATATACGTAGTGTTGTCCCCTTGGCCCCACTTGTGCAACATACAGCACGTGCAATGCTAATCTTTCTCAGCCTTTGTACAGGAGACCCACCTGTCCATTTTAATGTATTCTCTTCTTTAACATAACTACTTTAGTTAACCCTTACAACCCTTATAGAGCATTTTTAGTGAAATCTGGTTTCAACAAATAAAAACAGTCTAAATCTTAATGGGCATTTGCGTGTGACACCATTTTCTAAACCTCAGTAGTGGTTATTATATTATTACGTTTCTTTTTATATTACAATAAATTGACATAGGAACACCAAACTCAGACTCATGATGTCTGACCTCTAGCATCAACAGAAACCAGGGGAACATCCATATAGGAGCTGTTTGGCTATATGATGACAAGTTACCATTTGTTGCACAGCCGGCATGGATCATCACTTTAGTTCAGTGTACGCTCTTAAAGAACATGGAGCATTGAGAGACATGAGTTGGGATCAGTCAAGCATCATGGCAAAAGGTTACCTGTGGCTGACCACACATTTATAAGAACTCATCGCACAGCACAGGGCACACTAGCTCTGCTACACAACATTTATTTGTGCACTGAATGTTTTCCCCTGTGAAGTGTGTTTTGAAAGAGTTGGTTGGTGTTTCTTATTCATGAGCGGTTTCATTCAGTAACGTGGTCATTAAAACACTTTGCACTGTGACCATTCAATACACTACAATGAACCCAGCAGGTTTTTTCTTACTTTTAAGCCTAGTGGCAATTAAAATAAAAACAACCCAGACCCTCTGTCCCACAGTTTGTGCTATAATGCATGCGATTAACACTGTTATATTGTTTCAAATGCTCAGCAGTATTGCTGTGCCTGGTACATCAGTGCGTCCACACCATCAAGCCGCTGACAGAATGGCCCACAAATCAAAAAGCTGTCATTGGTGGTCTGTGGTGTTCTATGATGACATACAGCTGATGATATACCTAGTAAAAAAAATATATATATATGTATAGAGAGAGAGAGAGAGAGAATTTAAGCCTAAATAAAGAAATGTACTTACCTGTTATTGTTTCCTGACAGAAAGGCTTGATGTTTTCAGTTCAGTTGAGGAAAGAGGGCCCATCACACTTCGTGTTTTGTCCTATACAGACTTAGACCTTCAGCAACTTGAGTTAGATTAGATAATGGTAGAGAGGTTGGACTCCAAAATCCAGCAAACTTGTTCTAGATTATTCAAACCCTTGATTATTTTGTAGACATTTGTAAATGTTTTTTTTTTCTTTTCTGGGTTTGGTTTTGGGATTTTTGAGTCTTAATACACCTCAACTGTAGGGAAAGTGTAGGGACAACTCAACTTGTTCGCACACCATACTGTCATGCCTACAACTTAATAGTCAAATTTTAATGATCTCATTGCAGTACTTTACTAAGAAGTGGACACAACTTAATCACCTTGTTGGGACACCTTATTAATCTGTGTCTTAATAACAGCCATTTAATCATCTTCTTCCCATGCCTTACTCAGTCTTACCACCCTAAGCCATAATATTACCACACCAGCAGCACCACACAATATGAGCATTACATGCACTAGCATGCATTTACCCAACCGTTCAGAATCCTGTCAATTCCAGCAACACACATCTTTAAATGTAGGTCAGCGCTAGCAAACTCAGCAGTTATGAAACGACAGACAGTCGTCCGTTCCAACAATTTCACTGTTTGCATAAATCAAGTTTAAACAGAGAGTCCTCATGACTTGTGAATGTGTGAGCGGACAGGACTCGGCACTTAACAGCACTATAATGAGACGGGAAAATTACATCCTTGGTGCCAAACGCATGAGTCATCGTGATGGAAGCCGTTTTTTGCCTTCTGAGTCTTTTGACGTGTGGAGCAGTCTTTTGAGCGCATTGCACGTTAGGGTCATAATGTCTTTGCCTGTCGCTGACAACCTTGCCGTGTCAAATGTCAACGAGCAGTGACGTGACTTCAGGCTGTGCGTGACATTCCAAACCAATGTGTGCCAGTGGATTACTCCAGTAAGACCATTTACCACCTACAGCACAGTTTTAAAAATAACGCTTCCTCAGTGGCTCTTGGATTGAATATACAATTCTAGAGAAAAAAATGAAAAAACCCTTTAATTGTTGTCGAACCTTCACGCTGTGATACTTTTTTAAACTTTACAAATGTTCCTCATGTTAGCGCATCGTTTACAAAAATAGTTCTTTAACCTTTTCATTCGGAGTCAAAATATCAGCTATTTCTGCCCTATAAACCTTCTCTTTTTTACAGCTGCTAACAAGCCTTTTTCTGCACTGTGTTCACTTTTCCAGAACTCTTCAGACCCTTCTCCACAGAAACATCCAGGGGGATTTTCACAACAGTTTGTTTTATGCTCTAAATGCACAAGAGCGAGCAAAATGCTGTAAATGTGTTCTTGCAATGACAGTACTCTGTCAGTACTCTGCACAGTCACCTACAATACACTGCCAAATGTTGGCATTAACGTGGATCAGCTATTTTATGTCAATCTCCAAAGTAAGGCCAAACGGTGGCGCAGTGGGTAGCACTGTTGCCTCACGCCTCCTGGGTTGGGGGTTTAAACTGGGTCCTTGTCTTGCGTGTGTGGAGTGTGTGTTCTCCTCGTGGTGCTGTGGGGGCATGTCAGGTGAACTGGGGATTCTAAATGCACCATAGGTGTGAGTGTGTGAGTGAAAGGTGTGCGAATGTTTGTGAATGGGTGAGTCCCTGCCTGGCACACGTAGACCCTGGGATGGGCTCTGGACACCCACGACCCTATTAAGGATTAAGTGGTTGCGTGAAATAAATTAATATTACCTCAAAAATAATTTTATACAAATTATTATTTACAATGATATTCAGCATTTTGTTTCTGTCTTCATTAAATATAATGTCCTTTCATTCCTATACAAAGTGACCCATTTGATGGTCATCACCTGGGTAGAACTGAATTAGCAGTCAATTAGCAGTCTCTCTATTCCCAGTAGAATTGCAAGAAAACTGTTGTATTGTATCATATTTGTCGGTGCTCAGTATATTGCCTTGTTAGGTTTAAGAGTAACAGTTTTTAAATTTGAGCACTTGAAATACACAGTTCTTGTTAAAAGCAGAGTGAAGAAATTCGGTAAATTGTTAACTCTGAATGTATTCTGTATTCACACAAGGGAAATCATATTTTTTCATAGAGTGGGTTGTGTTTACTGTACGAAGGAGAGAGCTTGGTTTCTTAGCAATTGTAAAAATGCTGTTATTGATTTGCTTTTGTTGTTATATAAAATGATGTAGAAACCTAATACAGCTGAAAAACAGATGTTTGTGTGCCAGAAACTATAGTTTTGAGCAAGCAAATATAAATCTGACTATACTTTACATTTCAGTTGCCTTTTATTGTTATACTGGTCAATAATCAATAATAGTAATAATAAAACTGTTCTGGTGCATCCAACAATAAAGACAGCATGAAACCTCTTATATATGTGACAAAAATCGTTGTAGCTCATGTAAACATCCAATCAGATTTGAGTCAATTTTACTGCCCATTTAATTACAACTAATCTGTCAGCACAATTGAATGACCTTTAAGTGAATAAAGACAAACTTTCTGAATAAAGAACCCTTTACAAAAAAAGGTTCTACTGGGAACTAAATGTGATTCTTCTGTGGCATTATAACAAAGAACCTTTTATTTTTAAGAGTGTCTGAATTACGGTATTGCATTCTGGGATCATGAGGAGTGTGCGTTTGAATTTTAATAACTTGGTGAGCTAGGATTTTAATATGAAGTGGAACTGAAGGTAATTCTGGGTACTAATAGGTATGTCGGTAGGTATGGATGCATGTAGAGCAGCTCACGAGCTCCAGGAGCTCAGGGGGATTTGTAGTTGAACATTTGCCTGGAGTCAATCAGTTGGGAGTCAGAACTTCAAAAGGTATAAGACAGCCAGATGGCAAAATCTTTCCTCTTCTACACCTCCAGAAGACAGGAGTGCTATAACCTCAGAATTATGATTAGTTGAATGGAGACAGCTCACACAAATGCCATAATTTAGATATGATCCTTCCAAAACAAAAAAAGAAAAAAAGATAGCTTGGCAAAAAATGTCAAAGACTGAATTTCAAATGGCAAATACTCCATGCATAGTACACTATGTAGGTCATGAAATGTTGACTTCTATACTCAAACAGTGCATCATCATATAAGAATTAAATCAGAATCAGAAATCTTTATTGATCCCAGAGGAAATTGCTTAATATCTAAATCCCCCATTTGGGATTTAACTGAATATTTAGGTTTACCTCTTTTACCTCACATCAGTGGCCCAAGACACTTTTGTTTTGGCATTTGAGCTAATGCTAATGCTGCTAACAATTGATGAAAATGTTCGCAAATCAGCATCTTCCATGTTTCATCACTCAGTGCATGTACGTGGGTCTGAGGTTATTTTACATTTTGGCACATTAAGGCTAATTGATTAGGAAGCACATAAGCTTACATTATTTAAGCTTCCACTGTTGCTCATAAGAAAAAAAAAAAGCTAACTTTGAACACCCAGCATGTCTTGGTTAATTGACAGTATTTAGGGTATAGGGGCAAACTTTTTGTCGCACGGTTTTGGCTTGTTGAAGGTTCTAGTGATGTTTATGCCAGTCAGCTTGAGCATCTGTTCAAATAAATCCAAGAGAACCAGGATTCCATTTCTGAAGTGTACTTGAATAGTTGTTTTATTCTGTTTTTCTACCTGATTTAGTAATTTACAATTCCACCTACTAGTTAGGACACCATTACTGCATGATGCCACCAACACTGGAAGAGTGAAGGTTACCATGTCCTTCTTGCAAGTCACATAAAGCCAGACAGCCATCGTTTCGAATTGCCACTTATGCAACATCATTGGACAGCATAACGCGCTTGGAGCAGAATGCTGATTGCCAATTCAGTTACATCACCCAGCAGATGCCCATGGGCTGAGTAATGGGGGCCATCCTTCCCACCCAAAGACAGAACGAAGACAACTGTGCTCTCTTAGATGGCTGCGGCACCACCTGGGACCGACCCGTGATCTTGCAATTAAAGGGCTAGCGTTTAGGCATTGGGAGCCCCTGAATGTTTTTTTTATTGTGAAAACAATGGAACAAACACCAAGTAACATGTAATGACATGAAATGGTTATTCAGTAGGGATAAAGTAACACAGTAAATGAAGGTAAGTATGCAAAGTCATATCTCATCCTCAGGTATCTGTGTCCAAACCACATTTTTCTGTGGTCATTTATCTGATCTAGGCACACAAATAACACACCATAACCACTCCCCAGAGAACAAAATGTGGTCTTGTTTGGTATCCGTATGGACTTGGCTTGGAACTATTGCCCCAAAGGCATAACCTTGTCTCTGACTGCGTAAATTCTGCATAAGTCATTCTTATTGCATGCTGACTCTGTGTCCTCTGTCTATTCACATTATCGCAGCTGAAGCTCTGGCACAGTGTACATATTCCAGCTGAATAACTAATGATTTGACTGGAAAGAGACTCTCCCCTAGTGGTCAGAATAATTCCCTGAGTTCACAGCCGTCTTTTCACTCACAGCCCACATGCCTGACCTTATTATTACCACAGTTTAAAAAATGTAATTTCTTTTTCTTGTTCCTCCTAATTCCATCATTCTCAGTTTTAAAAGTGTGCATATTTTGTACTCTGTCTAGAGTTTCTGCATCATATATATGTATCATGCTGGACTTTTCCTTTAAAGCTGCTGTTTTTTTTTGTGATACACTAAAATAGAATTTCTTAATTTCTCACTCATTTTTGAAAATTCAGAAGGTTAAATATAGTAATATAGTAATTAGCGACTCAGTCAAGAGTTTTGCCTACTTTTGCTGTTGTCTGCTATGACCTTGAAGGTGTCACCATAGTCCAGTGCTGAATACAAAAGAGACTGAATCAGGACTGGCCACAAATCTAATCCTCTTTTATGAGGGTCCCTCAGGCCTGCAGGTACCTCTTAGTACCTTTGAACATTGTCTTCAAATGCACTTTTCTAAAGATAAGGACTCTAGAGACCACCCGTATGTCATAGACAGCTCTGCGCAATTTAAAATAAAGTTTGAAGGACATCATGTTGCTGCTTAGAAGGTCCCACATTCTGGGAAACATGGTGGAAAATCTTTAGCTTTTTATTTATGTTTCAATATGAAAATGTTTTTTTCTCAGTACTTAGTTCATTCTTTTTCTTTAAAGACCATGCAAGTTATATTGCTTTAGTAATTCACTATAAAACATATAGTGTGTAACTAAATGGGGGGGGGGGGTGCTGGAGCCTATCTCATCTGCTACAGGCGAAGGCGGGGTTGACAGTCTCCAGTATGTCGCAGGGCCACATACATTCACACTCACATTCACACCTAGGAGCAATTTAGTGTACTCAACTGGCCTATCCCCAATGCACGCATGTTTTCAGTGGTGGGAGGAAACCGGAGTCCTCGGAGGAAACCCACACGGTCACAGGGAGAACATGCAAACATGTTTCACCAAAAAAAATAATACAAAAAAACAGCGCCACCCCCAGCCGTGGTGAAACAGAGAATTTCAGTGAAACATGTTTTACTGGCGCCCCATTCATTCCAATGTAAATCTCCTCAGACCCCGCGGCTTGTGGATTTCCAGGTTTCTATGAACTCTAATGGAAAACAAGTCCTGCCTGTGAAACAAGTGACTGCCTACTGTGATAGGGTAGTTGTCCACTTCAAAATGACTGGCATAACACTGTGGCCAATCGCCACCTTTGTTTTCACTTCGTTCTATTTTATGTACTGACCTCGAGTGTGAGACTGAAGCTTCATACATAATAAAACGCGTAACATATTATTTACTAGTATTTATTAATAATATTTCTTTTTCTTTTATTCTTTATTATTTGTCTACAAGTGCACAAAATGAAGGGCATTAGCTTGCTAGCTTGACCGCTTGCTAGCTTGACTGCTTGCTAGCTATCCACACCACTACCCTGCCAAGCTGGGCACTGCTGAAATCCTTGGAAAAAAATCCCTGCTGGAATGACAGAGTGATTAACAACTTCACCAAGAAGACCAGGAGGGTAGAATTAATTTATAAGGTGAGAAAGAGGTTAGAT
>JBBPCY010072778.1:0-10777 GCA_037974405.1 Brachyalestes nurse
CTGTCACCAGACCAGCCTAAACAACAACAATTACACAACACCTTTCATACTCTGGGGTAGTGTTGCAAACATTTCTGCAGAATTACAGTGATTTTGAGGTAAATAGTGAGTTTAAAGTGAGAGAGTGCATCTCACTCACCTCTGTAGCTGCTTCCCTCATGAACTGTTTTGCTGCAGCGCTCCAAATGGCTGGAACTGTCAAAACCCACGTAGCATCAGCGGCAGAGTACTTCCTCCCAGATGTATGTTTTCCAATCATGTCCAGGGCATGATCTTTCATGAACCTTAGGCTCTCAGAAAACACTTTCATGGCTCTCATTTTTTTCCCATTTTTGGCAGTCATCATCAAGTCTCTGTGCAACTCCTAAGAAATAAATACAAAACACACAAAAACATCACAGTAATGTCACTTAGTAAAGGTGTGAGTCCACAAAAACATACGCATATAAAACATATATACACATATATACATATATCTAGAACATACAATAATACAAATATAAAACACAGAATACAAATGTACACATATAAAACATATATACACATACAAATATAAAACATAGAAACGAATATGTGCACATATATGCATATATATAACAAATATTTTAGCATATTAGTGATACATATAAAAACAAACATAAACAGAAAAAGAAATCGTACCTGTCCGAAGAGTTCCATTTTGAAGTTATCAAAGAGGTACTGCTTCTTCGCCTCGCTTCTCCGTGTTCTCCTGCTGTAGGTCATTACAGCATCATAGCCAAACTTTTGAAATTTTTCATCTTGATCAAACAAAATGCATGTAGGTGTTTTTGGGGTGTTCTGGCCGTGCTCTTCACCCCATTTCGGCTGTCGAGTCTGTTTCGATTCTGCAAACTTAAAGCAGTACCCACTAAAAGCTGTGCCGAAATCTATAGCGATGAAAACAACAGAATCTGCCATTTTAGCGACGGCATAGAGGAGCCCCGGGTAAGAGGCAGAGCAGTCAGTGAGAAGAGTGAAACCTGCTCACATTTATAAGAACAGAGCCTACTTTCACTCTCCTCCTCCAGCCCACAGCGAAACTGGGCGTTTCTCAGGTATAAAAGAACAGGAGATGTCTTCATTCCTTCACTACACTTTCCAGTTTCTGACTTTTCAACTCTGCTCAGGTAAGCTTTTTTTAATGTTACATTTATTTAGTGACATTAACCCAAAACTTCCCATATCTCTCTCTGTCACACACGCGCGCACACACACACATACACACACACACACACACACACACACACACGCATGCACGCACTCAGGTACACACAATATACACACAGCTTAGGCTCAATGTATGGTGTGAATATATATATATATATTATATTGCACACAATCTTGATGCAGTGTACATATATATAATGTAAAATACCTGATTTAGAAAAACAAAGTGATGTTTTAATCTCATCCATTAACCACTTATTTCTTCTCTTGTGCCATCTGCTGTTTGCTTACGTCTGTTTCTCTGACTATGAACGATGTAAATATGTGTTTCAGGAAGATTTCATCCAGTTATTCAGAAACCAAAAGTATTTCACTTCTTTTTTTCATCTCAGGATGGCAGATATGTATGAGAACATTGAAAGGTAAGATCTGCTTCACAGACATAAATGAGATGGATATTCAGTTGCTTTGTCCACATGATTGTTATTCTTTTTACAGTACCATTGCATATGTATAATGTCAAGCAGCTTCTTAAAAACTAAATTAGATCATGATTAATAAACAAAATTTTTTTGCTTATTTAGGAAATGATAAATTGGTGGAGTTTTGGTTTATTAATTAACATGTTTAAGATGAAAGGAAAATGTCTGTTTCCAGTTTATTTTTCCTGATTGCATGCACATTTATGCCTCATCATTCTGTATAAAATGAACTAGCAGGTATCTGCTATATTCAATATTTCTCTTTATATTAAACGGATACTAAAGAAAATTAGTAAAGTAATTTTTTTTCAGCATGAGCAACAACCAAAGCACTTAGGACCATAATGCAGAGAAAAATATTGGGAGCTAATCATAAATCCAGAAACTAGTCTAACAAGTGAAAGAGATAAGAACCACCAGTGAAACTATGAATGTGCATAATGTCTTAGAAGTAATATAAACATTAATTTAACGAATTGGAATTTGGTTTTGGTTTCATTATTAGATATATAGGGGGCGGGGGTGGGGGGCGTGGTCAGCGCGTGTGAATGGGTAGTGGGTGGGGCTGCAGGCTACATTTTTTCATGAGTAATAATAATCTCTCAATATAACTTTACTTATTTTACACCTGTGAGAAAACCCACGCCCAAAATGGCATTCATTTGGTTATCATATCAATATTTTAGAGCTCTCCCAAAATTTCACAAATCATGTTTCCCGGGGAGCTCATGTCACCACCAGGGGAGCTATAGCTCCCCCTGCTCCCCCCAGTTCACACCCTGTTTACACCACCAATACAGCAAGCCCAAGGCAATATAATAGGACTGAACTGTAGACACATTTAAAGTCATAATCCACCCCAGTAGCACTGACTAGGGAGGGGCACAAGGACCAGTGGCATTTCTAAACCTAGATCTTGATATGTGGTGTTCCTTCAGCAGTATAATCAGAAAAAACATTGTGCAGTTCTTCACAACAGCTCTGCACTCCTGATTCACTAGAACATAAGCAAAACATGAAGACTAAAGCTTGTCAGTAAATAGTGATGGCTAACAGGCTAACAGGCTCCTTCATTAACACTCCTTACTGGCCATTTTTTTTTTATAAATTCTTATAAAATGCTTTGATACTAAATAAACAAGGACCATGGGTACTTACAGTAATTTCAGACAAATATTTGATGAGGAAGCGAATGGCTCATTTATTAACTTTCCATTACTTTAGGACACATTTAATCATGAGAAATGATTAATGAGAAATATTTGCAGCTCTGATTTGTCAACTTCATATTCAGATTGCAGAATGAGAACTACAATAAAGAAGTCGATGATTTGAGGTAAGAAAGTGCTACAATTAAAAATAATCACGTGTCACTTTTTCTGCTGAAAACTCAAATTTCTTTTTTTTTCTCTCACATTCAGGCTGGAGAATGGAAACCTCAAATCAGAAATCAACAAATTAAGGCATGAAATTATAAAGTTAACCAAAAGTTTTTATAAAATGTCAAATGTCTGATGGAGTTTCAGGCGTGCGGTACCCTTTCCAAGAATTTGTTGAAGATGGTAGATGTGCAAGTTTAGGAATCATAAGTAGACATAAGTAAAAATTAGAGAAAAGAAAACATCATCATATATGTAATGGAATCAAGGGGATAATGGACCATTTTTTCTTGTGTTATAGTTTTATTTTCCCCTGAGGCTTGAGCTTTATGCATCAAATTTCATCTTCAACTCAAGCAAAGACAGAGTAAAGTCAGGATGCAGTCAGAAAAGGGTGAAACCAGGATGGTGAAGACAAGTTCCTACAAGAACATCCTAACTGAAAAGTAGTTTTATTAAGAAAGGCTCAGTTTATTATTTCAGTAGTAAATTAAGTGTCGTTCTTGGAACTTTGATTCAAAATACAGACTTCAGCCTTCTTGAATTCTTAATTAGTTTAGAAATTCATGTTTAATTCATTTTCAGGACACAGCTTCGGGACAGCCAAAATGAACTGCAAAGCTTCAGAGAGAGGTATAGTAGTAGATTAAAGAGTCTAAATCTAGACCCTGGCACTGGACCTCTTCAGGTCTCAGACTGTTGTCAGTGGGTGGCAAGTTGTTTAGTGGTTGAACCTTTAACCTCTCCACCATAGTTTCTTTGTCACTGTTCTACTTTTCTACTCTTCTTTATCCTCTCTACCTTCTCTACTACTTGAGCTTCTCTACTCTTTTTTACTTTCTCTACATTCTCTACTTTCTCTATCCTCTCTACCTTCTTTACCCTCTTCCCTCTACTTTCTCCACCCTCTCTACCTTAAATATTTACACTTCAATCCCACTTTTAGTCTTCTTTTGTTGATTTTCTATGCGTTATGTTACCTTTACCTTCCCTACTCTCTCTGTTTTCTTTACCCTCTCTACCTTCTGTACCTTCTCATGCCTCCTTACCTTCTCGACCTCTAGCTTCCATACCATCTCTAGTCTATCCATTCTCTCTACCTCCTCTGCCTCTGAGTTCAGACTTTAGTGCTTGGTGCTTGTTTTGTTTACAATTAGTTTCATATTGTATAATTTCATTGCACATTTATAAAACTATCAAGAAAATAACAGAAACGTAACGTAACAGACATGTAACAGAATGTGATTTCAGATATATTAAAATATTTCAGACTGACAATCACAAATATCCACAAACATTGCAAAAAATGGCTTCTAGATCCTGGCGGGACTAATAGAAAATATTATATATTTATTTTCTTTTTTATTTTTAAAAAGTTTTAAGACAATATGCATTTTTATCTTTTTTTTACATTTTCAAGGATGGGCAAAGTAGTGGACCTGAAATTAGGAAGTAGTGGAGTTTTGTCTGAAGATCTCTCCAACCCATGCAGAGAATCTGAACTGAAACGCATGTATGAGAAATTAAGCAAGAATCAATGGGCAAAACTTCTGCGGCAGCTAAAGACCGGAGGGCCAGAAATTAAGGCAGAGAACAGCAAGGAGCTCAGGAAACAGGCAGAGAACGCAATCAAGGTAGGACTTTACAAACTACAGCATTATGTTTAGTGGGTATAAAACTGTATCTAAGCTGTTATAATTAGAAGAGATGGTGTTTCAGAAAGGTTGTTTTAAAAGTTATTTTGAAATTAATGCAAAACACAGAGGGTTCGAGTCTTATAACGTCTGTGGACGCTCTGATCGTGATACAATGTGTGAATAACAGTAATGATATCTTTCACTGCAGAAAGTAATTTTGTGAAGTATAGACATATAAGTTTAAAGAGAAGCAAGTCCCTTAAGTTACTGTTCACTATAATGAGAGACCGCACTTTGATGATATATGGCATATATACATATATGGCAGACACTTTGGCAGACAGTCTTGTCTGACTTACAATTTTTGTTGTGTTACCCTTAAAGGTAAACCCGTATTTGCCTCTTTTCGAGGTAAACCCGTCTTTTAATTTGAATTCCCCGCAGAGAAGTGCAGCTTGGACAGTATTGGGACGTTTTCGGAGAATAAAACCTGATCTACTTGGGTTAAAAATACAAATAAGGGCTCGTTGGAAAGGTCACCTGGAGATCTACAGAACTGTGGACTTTGAAGTGTCTCAGTGGAAATGTGCAGGGCGAAGGTGAACGGGTCCCCTTGTGTGAAAACATCCAGAAGAAATATATTTATTGCCACAAAAAAGCAAAAAATACGGAGGATATTTGCATTTTCCGCGTAAAACCATGAGTTCGGTTCTCAAATAAAATCAGCGTGTGACTGAATCTGGGGGATTACTGTAGTTGAATATTTGATTATTAAATTACATTTTAAAACTTTTATTCCTAAAGGATGTTTTGCGAAAGTCACAGGATGACGTTCTGAACATCACAAACACAATGAAGCGCCTTGCTCCAAGCAGCCAGGGACCTTCCAACAAGGTACTGTGATATTTATTTCTTTTTTTATTTACTGTATATATATTCGCCAAAAATGTTATAGTCATCCTTTAATAAAACACATCTTTCCTTTTATTTCTTTTGAAGGCAACACAATATTTTGATTTGGCCATTCAAAATCTTCAGCTGGCAATCTATCAGGAGAAGAAAGTGCTCTACAACACAGACCAGGTACCTTCACACGAACCATGGACACTAAACTCAATACAAACTTAGACACCAGCATAAAGACAAATCATACCACAGCCTTACATCTTTAAGAGGCTCTTTAAAGAAACAGTAAATTACTAGAATATTAACAGAAGATGATTTTTTAATGTATAGCTTAATAAATGAATGTGCACAGTTTTGAGCTAAAAGCACTTTGATCTCAGCAGTATTTCTGTTTGGATGAGTTCTGGGTAATAAAATGTATCTTTTTTGTAAAATGTAAACAATTTTCTTGTTGAAATGGATGTATTCAGTAAGCTATGTCTGGTGAAACAGTCATGTTGCTTTCCTGATCAGTAACTACACTGCAAAAACTCGTGATCTAACCAAGACTTGGAATCTTATTTCTAGCCTAAAAAGTCTTCTTGATCTTGTTTTGAGAATAATATACTATATAAAAGCAGATTTGTAAGATTATTAAGATTATTTTAAGATATTTTTCCTGTTTCGGGAAATCTCAGACTAGAAACAAGTGAAATTATCTGCCAGTGCAGTAAGATATTTACACTTAAGATTTCTTGAAATAGGAAAAAATATCTTAAAACAAACTAAATAATCTTACAAATCTGCTTTTATATAGTATGTTATTCTCAAAACAAGATCAAGAAGACTTTTTAGGCTAGAAATAAGATTCCAAGTCTTGGTTAAATCAGGAGTTTTTGCAGTGTACATCTTGTAGATGTTCTAATGTTCAGATAAAGAGTTTGACAGGTCAGGACTGATGTCAGCTCAGGACTGGTTCCCTGGAGATTTTATCATAGATATGAAACATTATAAAGAGTTTAGCCAGTTGAAACCTTACTGGTTTGATTTACAAAAACAACATAAGGTTTCATTTTCACTTATGTTGTTTTTGTAATCATGTGGAAGGCTTAATTTTATCAAAAAAATGTGTACGAGTGCATAAATTGTTTTGGTATTTCTAGTTTTTCTCTGTTTAATTGGACTTGTTTGTGGAAGAACAGTATATTGCTGATATTTAAATAGTAATCATGTCCAAAGCTGGAAATGTTCCCAGTATAAACATTTTAATTATGCACAATAATTATAATTATCTACTGGACCTTCTATAACTGCTATAAATACTACAAACAATACTGACATGGTTTGAGGGGATTGGGGGCCGTAGGCCTAAGTACTTTTTTAAGCCACACCTAGTTCTAACAGGTGTATAAAACCAGACACACAGTCTTTACCCACTCACACTGGCAGTAGAACAAGCGCTACCGAAAAGCTCTGTGACTTTAAATTTCTGCCCTGCTAAAACTACCCCGGCCAACTGTAAGTGCTATTTTTGTGATATGGAAGTGCCACAAAACTGTAAATTAATTCACAGAGTGAGGTTGCTGAGAGCTGAAGACTGTGCAAGTCTCAATACAGAGTTCCAAACCACCTCTTAAGGAAACATCTTGAAATTAATTTGCAAGCTGTACACAAGCCTAATATCACAATAGGCATGATCAGCATGAGTCCTGACCTCAACCCCACTGAACACTTTCAGGATGAACTGGAACTAGTAGAATAATCAGATTTGATGGTAAGTTATCTATATACTCTTGGCCACATATTGTAGCTTGTCTTCCTCCAGCAGAAACAATATCCTTTACTCCATTAGTTTCAAGCCACTAGCCAGCTAGCACAGAAAACAACTAAACAAGGAGGGATTCAAGGTAGTCCAGCCAAAAAGTGGTTGCAGTCTCTCATGATACACCAACAGAAGGAGGTTATTCTGGAGGTTACCCTAACCCTAACCCTAACCCTAACCCTAACCCTAACCCTAACTGAAACATCTCTGCAGCAATGCTGTTGGATGTTAGCCGTGTTTACAGACGAAGCAATGGTCTTATTTTATTTGATGTTTTTATTGTCCATGTTCTTGGTTATGTAAAGGTATATACAAAAACAAGATAACACTTTCACATTCTGACCGATCAGTCCATTCCACTGAAGTGTCTAAGCTAAAATGACCAAAAACAGAAACAGTTCTGAAAGAGTTCTAAATGATTGCAGGCCATTCCTGAGCTTCTGCAGCCACTGGTCGATGAATGCTACAAG
This sequence comes from Brachyalestes nurse, assembly GCA_037974405.1. Classification (NCBI taxonomy): domain Eukaryota; kingdom Metazoa; phylum Chordata; class Actinopteri; order Characiformes; family Alestidae; genus Brachyalestes; species Brachyalestes nurse. Next base: position 7,864 of record JBBPCY010072778.1, read on the forward strand.
ACTGGCTGTTTGATGGCTTTGCATAACCCACCTCTCATCCTGGACTTAGACAACTGTAGACAAGGACCCTTCCCACCTATTCAGACAGTAAGCACATTTATTTACCAAAATCACAAATTAAATCTGATTACAATTAAAAAAAGAAATTAAAAAAAGAATATATTTGTGGTACCTGTATTTAATCTGATCATCCCTATAGCAGCATTAACTGTTTGTATTATACTATACATTAGTTCTTCCTTATGTAAAACTGTATACTGATTTTTTAAATAGATTAAACAAGATTAATATTTATCTAATAATAGAAGCATGACAGAAAGAACACCTTTTATTATGCAACAGTTTCATGTGTTTTTTATGTTTAGGGGAAGTCTTGTCCTGCTAAAGAATGGGAAGATGATGTTAATACTGCTCAAAAGGTGACATCAGTTCAGACCTCTCAAAAATAAAGAGATACACAGACATATACACTACCAGTCAAAAGTTTTAGAACAGCCCAGTGTTTCATACTTTTTTAAATTGAAATTCAAAAGTCCAATGAATATCATAATATGGTACAAAGGCCCGTGCTAAACTGTGAGAGGTTTAAAAATGGTAAGGTTACCCAGAAGTGGGAAATAATTCTGTAGCCCATGTAGTTCCTCTGGTCTGTGCCTAGTTGGTCGGGTTCCTCCTTCAGCAAGATAGTGACCCAAAAAAAATAAAGCCAAGCTCTGCCAGAATTACCTCAGAAAAAAGAATAAGATGTTGAGCTGGAAAACATGGAGTGGCCAGAAGTCTCCAGACTTCTCCACACTAATGGTAACTTCTGCATAGTTGGGAAGAACCTTCTGCTTAAAGAACAATGAGACATTGAACCACTTGAATTTCAATACAAAAAAAACTGAAAAATTGGCGTGTTCTAAAACTTTTGGCCGTAGTGTATATATATATATATATACATACACCCCTCTTCAAATTTTGCTACAGTATTATTAAAAGAGTCTTGAGAAAAAGATAAAACAGATAACAGATGTGGGGGCTCAAGATTGATCTTATGTATATATATATATATATGTGTGTGTGTGTGTGTGTGTGTGTGTGTATGTATATATATATGTGTGTGTGTGTGTGTGTGTGTGTGTGTGTGTGTGTGTGTGTATGTATATATATATGTGTACACACACATATCTATAAACAGTTTTTGATTATTAAATTCAATTTTAAACCCTTTATTCCTTAAGGATACTCAAGACAACATTCGTAACACCACGAATGTAGTTAGGCGCCTCCCCCCGAGCAGCCACGAACATTCCAGCAACTACAAGGTGCTGTAATATTTATTTCAGCAACAATATTATAGTCATAAATAAAATGTACCTTTCCTTTTATAGATTTTTGACAATCCAAATTCTTCTGATAGAAATCTAAAAAAATGATTAAATAAAGGGATGAAGTTTTAAAAACAAATGTATGGTTCTATTTCCCCTCACAATTCCCTACATTACATAGGGCAGGAGGGGCTTGGGGGGCAGGAAGGCAAGAAGGGCAGGAGGGCAGTAGGGCAGAAGGGGCAGAAGGGCAGGAGGGGCAGGAGGGCAGGATGGCGGTATTGCCCTTACTGCTGGCATTGCTAGCTGTGTAGACTTTAGCTTGCTAAATAGCATGCTAGCAGAGAAAGGTTCTGAAGTTCACAACATGACGCCTAGTAACTCAGATTTTATGGTTTTGAAATATTAAGTATTTTACAGATTTTGCTGCTAAAACAGTCTTTTTCTGGGAAAGTTCTGCTGAAGTCGCTACACTCTGAGGTCTCGTCTGACCTTTTAATCTTCAGTTTTTGTGTTTAGGGGAAGGAAGTTCCTCCCATAGGGAGAGAAGAGGCTGTAGATGCTGCTAGAATGGTGACATCATTTCTTGCTCACACTGTTTGGAATCTTTAAAGCTTTTTTGTGTTTTTCAAACTTAAAACTTATTTTACTTTTAGGGTTCTGCTGCTCAACCTGGCGGTCAGATCTCCCGGAAAAACAGAGTGGATATGGTATGTACATACAGTACACACACACACACAGTCTAGTTGAATTAAATTATTTGTGTTAAATATTTGTCACAAACCAATAACTAATAATAATAATAATAATAATAATAATAATAATAATAATAATATAAAACTAGGCTAACTAGGCTAGGCTAGCACCGGCTAACCAAGTCTTTACAATTGCAATTCCACTAGGGGGTGCCCTTCATTTTGTTTGAATACATTAAACAATTTGCCTGATTTTCTTTTCCCTTTTTGTTTGTTTGTTATTTTGCCTTCCATTTGTTTTATTAAAGATTTATTTTCCTTATTTTGAAAATAATACCACAGTTAATTCAGGTTTATTTTAATATTATTTTTACATTTTAGGGGCAGTCTAATCCTCGCAGTGCTAAAGAAGATGGTGCAAAGCTACCTCGAATGGTGACATCACTTCCTGATTCATATTCTATAGAATCATTCTACATATGAAATATTGCCTAGATTAATGAACAGGAACATTAGTGAAGGTTTATGTTTGTTGATGACCTACTAACTGTTTCCCATTAAGAATTCTATTTGGCCTCGACCTTGGAGCAACCAGCGCTACAGCGGGGTAAGGATACGTACACACTCTCACCATCTGTGTTCAATGTTATCTCTAAGAAACATTTCCATAAAAAATATAAAAACAACCCCCTCTGAACTGAAGGTCTCCACCAGCCAATGGACCACACACCTCCTTACCCTCAAAGAGCAAAGAGTGCTGAGTAAATTTGTATTCTAATCATTTATGGTGAGTTAGCCACAATCAGAACAATGGAGGTCACAGTGGAAGAACCCTGAGGAACCCATTCTGAAAGTATGGAGCAGCTCTTGGAGACTGCTGCCTGTGGGAATGGGAATATGGGTCTCGAG
>JBBPCY010072779.1:0-10776 GCA_037974405.1 Brachyalestes nurse
AGGAACCGAGGAGGAATCTGGAACCCAACCTGTGTTCTCCTCACACCAGCTCACACACTATCAACTACTTTTACACAAATAAAACAAATCCTGATCCTTTTAACTGCTTTCTTGTCTGTTTGTGTTTATTCTAATGGTCACTTTACTTCCAGAAAGACACTTTAATGATCACACACTGAAAAAAAAAGGCTTTAAACAATTTGCCAAGCTGACTAAGACTTTTGCACAGTACTGTATAATCTTTATATTCATGTATTTACATTAAATGACCTTATCTATGGCCAGAGTCTTTCACAAACATGGCACTAGTCTTTGTAGAAGCATATTTCATTAAGAAAATCTATTCTCAATTTTCATTCATCCAATATTGTACAATTTGCTTCAGTTTGCTTTGTTGGTTGTGATCTGGAGCTACAGGAGAAATAACAGATGTCTGTATCAACCGAAATGCAAATGCAAAACAATTTTGCATGAAAACTGTGGAAATATGATTTTCCATTAGGTCAGTTGACATTTAACTTGCAGGGCAGAAACTGGGCAGAGGGGTGGTAAACATCACAGGCAATGGTCTTAGAAACACAACTTTATAACTTTATAAACCTTATAACTTTATCTTTCGGGTTGACTCACTTTTTCGTCACTTAACTGTGAATCTTAAAATCTTAACAAGAATCTTCAATATTGAATAAAGGATCCTATACGCATTTCAAATAATGACTGTTTCCAAAAAACACCCAGAAAACAGCTTGGGCTTGAAAGCTGTCAGTGTCTCACAGTCCACCAGTACTTTCCTCTATAAATCTTAGTCACGGTTATAAAAAAAACAGTGGCGTCATGTTAAGGCTCATGCTTCAGCTCACTGCTGGGTCATGATTTGCTTAACACATCCTGTGTGTGACTGAAACAAACCACACAAGAATTCCTGAAGCTCTGACAGCTCAGACATACACACTTTTCAGCAATACTCCCAGTCTAAAGCTTTTCATATCTCAGGTTTTTATCACTTCTCCATTTATTCTATAAACTGCAGATTTTTATTCTTCTTAAACACTGAAAAGCTGTTGAGTGAACAAATACAAATGAAAATATGTGAAATAAAAGAAGTTTCCTTAATAAGATGAAAGAATCTGTGCATGTCTGACCTATTAACTGGTTGTGTGGTGATGCAGAGTCAAATTCTTGACAGTCCTTTAACTTTAAATGCACTCATTAACTATTTCAGCATAGCTCCCTAAATATCTAACACATCTGACGATCCACATTATAATTATTATTACTTTAGGTACACTGCAAAAACTCCTGATCTAACCAAGACTTGGAATCTTATTTCTAGCCTAAAAAGTCTTCTTTATCTTATTTTGAGAATAATATACTATATAAGAGCAGATTTGTAAGATTATTAAGATTGTTTTAAGATATTTTTTCCTACTTCAAGAAATCTCAGACTAGAAACAAGTGAAATTATCTGCCAGTGCAGTAAGATATTTAGACTAGAAACAAATGAAATTATCTGCCAGTCTTAAATTTAAGATTAAGGGGTTTCACGCTCATGGCTTAAATCCACTTTTAAGGTAAAATAAAGGGGTCGGTTTCACAAATTACCAGCCACTTACTCAAGTTAAGCACATTTTAAGTACATTGTGTTTCGCAGTGATTGAGGACGAATGAAAGTAGCGTGAACGAGGATTACTGCTAATGTGAAGCAGAGTCCGTTCACTCTGAATTAAGATTTCAGTGCAGTGAGGGATTTGGATTTGGAGTAAAGCCTCTTGAATCTGTCTGATGAAGAACATTCCATGAGATTGTGGCAATCTCGATATCTGGGTCAGTCTGTTGGCAACTTGCAGAATATGATATGTGGCTTCATAAGGAACTTTATTAATATAGAAAGGACCACACACACTTAGACTGTGAGTCATATCACAAATCACTGGGACTAATTACGCCTTGATTTTCAACCCATGGCGACATGACATGTGTAACATGTGACATGTCTGGACGCCCCTTCATTCAGTAAGTAGTAAGACTCCCTTTGGCCAGAATCACAGCCCTCAAATGCTCCTTGCAGCCAGCTAACAGTCTTTTTTGGATCTTTTATTAACTTTTACTTTTGCACAGTGCTTCTAGTTCAGAAATATTCATCGATTGGTTTGGATGAGCAACATGTTTGAAATCTAATCACATATTTTCAATACTATTCAACCCTGAGGATAGTGAAGGCCAATTCAAATAGCATTTCGAAACATCAGAAAAAATCGAATTTGAGGTATGTTTAGATCGTTGCCTTATAATATGCAACCTCTCTTTGTTGTCTCCTTCTTCAGTTTCTTCACTGAGGGTGGAAATTAGGTTTCAGGATTTGTTAGTAGAGTTCTTTCTCCACAGCATGTCCTGTGTCTGTCCCAGGGACGTTGTTTTATTTGACCAATGAGTCTTCAAGAGTTCTTCATAACCTCCATTTCTTAATGAGATTTCAGACAGTAAAAATTGCAAGCATCTTTCAACTTTTTTGTGGCTGTGTAAGAATCAGTTATCTTTCATTTTGTTGCAACAAAGTTAGAAGTGCACCACTGTCTGCAATGTATTTGTATGTCGTTGCATTCAATTAATAAAGGGCTTAGCCCAAAAAATGCAAAACTAGCCCTTGGCCTTAGCAATATTTGGCTTGTGTGCAGCTGCTCAGCCATGGAAGGTGTAGGCAAAAGACTGTAAAGTTGTGAAGTTGAGCCCCTGTAGTTTGGAACTGTAGCCTGCCTGTAGCCAACACCTCTTACAAACACTGTGTACAGCATGGTAGGCACATTGTCCTGTTGGAAGAGGCCACTGCCAACAGGGACTTCCTTCACCATGAAGAGGTTTACTTGGTCTGCAATAATGTTTAGGTACACTTATATGGCCAAAGGTATTGGGTTTTTCGGGGTTTGGGTTATATCCCCTTACTTCCAGTGAAGGACAATCTTACTGCTTCAGCAGACCAAGACATTCTGAACAACGCCATCCTTCCAACTTTATGGACACAGTTTGAGGAAGAACCTTTTCTATTCCAGCAGGACTGTGTCTCAGTACACAAAGCAGCTCCATAAAGGCCTGACCTCAACCCCATCACAGAGTGTGAATTACCCCTCCATAATTGGGGGGTACTGCCTTCATTACACTGTTAAGAACATCCCCCAAACTGCTATTTTTGGGGGGTCTGCGTCTTGATCCCCCCAGTACCCCCTGTAATTCAAACCATGCCCCATCCAACACCTTTGGGATGAACTGGAATGGAGATTGTGATCCAGACCTTCTTGTCCAACATCGGTGTCTGACCTCATAAATGCTACAGAATAAATGGACATAATTTCTCACAGAAGCTCCAAAATCTTGTGGAAAGCCTTCAAGAAGAGTGGAAGCTGTTCTTGCTGCAATAGGAGGACCAACTCGAATGCAAGGTCATTAAAGTCCCTGTTGGTGTAATGGTCAGGTGTCCCAATACTTTTGTCTACATAGTGTTGATGGTACTTGTTCAAATTAACATTCTCATGAATGCCAGGATCCGAGGTTTCCCTGCAGAACACTAGCCACAGCATCACATTGCCTCCACAAGCTTGTCTTCTTCACTCAGTGCATCTTGGTTTCATCTCTCTCCCAGATTAACGGTCCACACGTAGCTGCCAGTCCACATTAAATGTAAGAAAACTGGACTCCCTGATCAGAGGGAATTTCTTCCATTGCTCCAAGCTCCTGTATGAGACTATTCCCAAAATACATTAGTACAATGCACTACTTTCTGTTCTACACCCAAACCTTTCAGTTTCATGTTTTTGCATGAAGTTCATTGTTCCAAAGATCTAACACTACATCTGATTTCTTTGAGGAAGACGTTGAAAGTAGGAGTGTGTGTGTGTATGTGAGTGGGTAAGCATTTCTGAAAGGAATGCACTGTGTTAGACAATTCCAACTTGTCTGTGTGAGCTTAAGTGTCCTGAAGACATAAGACAGTTTTCTGGAACACCACGCCATAAATTTGTCTTAGTTCCTGTTTCCCTGCTGGTAGTGATTCATTGCAAAATAATGTTATAGTAACCTACAAAGGAAGAGAAAGAGGTGGATAGGATCAAAGATCAAAATCTGTTGATATCTTACACTGAAGAATGTCCTAAATTGTTAATTTTTTATTATTATGCTCTTATACTGTCCTGTCCATTGGTAAATATGAAGGTAATTGAACTTGTGAACCAGACTGTACATGCAAATAAAAAAAGTTTTCTTTTTATCTGAGGTATCTGTTTTTAATCTGCTGTTTTGTTCAATACTGAAAACTCTTAATATCAATTAACTCATTTATATATAAAATCTTGTGGAAAGCCTTCCAAGAAGAGTGGAAGCTGTTCTAGCTGCAAAGGGCCAGCAGTTCTCTTATTTTTTATCCAGTGCTGTATATGTATAAATGCTGTAGGCAGGATTCAAACCCATGACCCTGAATTATGCCTATAAAATGGTCACTGTTTGCGTATTACAAAAGAGACACGTGGAAGATTTCTCTGGGTCGTGCGGTCCAGATTGTACACTCAGGTCATGAATGAGGTCTCACTAGAACACTCTTTACTGTCACGCACTTCACGAACAACAGTAAAATAAAGTAAACATGTCATTGACACGAGACTGCCAGCTGTATTTCCTCTATAAACAAAAAATGATTTTACCTCCCCCTTTGAAAAGTAATTTAGCAGCTGCATATTTAATGTTCACTCTTATCAGTTGATGAATGCTGTTAAAGATACACAGGCAGATGTAGTGGCTTTGGTAATGGCCGTAACACGTCGCTCTGAAGATGTTGGACGGTGTTGCGTCCTGTTTTTTCGGTGGGAAATCAGATTTTGGGCTACTTTTAGAAGCTTCTGAGAAATGACGGTCGTAGTGATGCCAAGGACACAAGATGTGAGACAGAAAGCTCAGCAGTGATCTGTCTCAGGAAGAGAAATGGGGAGACATGGAACAAACTAAATGTAGGCCAGGGACCACTGGGCCATGAACAAATCGTTGTATTTTAGGGACGAGGTTCAAGTAGTTCGAGATCAGCGGTGCGTTTTGGTTGTTTAGGAGAAGCTTTCAGCTAAAAGTACATTTATAATAAAGGGCCCATGTCCTACATTTGTACCAAATTGCACATTTTTACTTCTAGTTTATATTTCTAGTTTATTTTTCTGTGTTTACTCTGTGTCCTTGGTACCCTGTATAGTGTAGTAACCTACAAAGGAAGATAAAGAGGAGCATAAGATGATTTATCAAATAAAGGAGTAATGCAAAAAACTCTGTTGATATCTTACATTACATAATGTCTTTTTAGCATTTTTTTTTACAGTCATGTTTCAAGGTTCAAGTTTTGCTGTCATAGTTTCAAGTTTTATTGTCATATACAGATAAGAATGCAGCATTCGTCGCTAACTATGAATAAGAATGTCTAAAGGTAACTGAACACAGTCACATTCACATTCCAGTATTGTTAAGATTTTGGATGTTAAAAATGACCTTGTACCAAATTGCACAATTTTACTTCTAGTTTATCTTAATAGTTGATTTATATTTGTTTACTCTGTATCCGGTAAAACCTGGAGCCACACCGTCTCCCCTCACTGTTTCTGTGTACAGAGCATAGATGATAGTAAAGTTCAGTGTTACTTTGACTAGACCTGATTTTGAAATAGACCTTACGTCTCTACTAAGTTTGTGTAAGTGAAGATTAGTCATGTAACGCCAGAAAAACGCCTGATTCAGACGCCCTTGTGAAAGAGGACTAAGTGACGGGCTTGCACAGCATGAAAACATTTCAACTCCACTCACTTTCTGTAACCACTTAATCCACACTAGCGTCGCGGAGACCCGGAACCTATCCCAGGGTCAACAGGCGCGAGGCAGGGACTCACTCTGGGACCACCACAAGTTTCAACTCCAGGGGAATAAATTAAGAAGCCATAAATAAAAAAAAAAAGACATTTATTAAGTTTTTTTCCTTTGCTTTTCTTCAGTGACGCCTGTAGGTGCCTGGATATTAGAGATTGTATGTACATGTTTTTGCACTAATGGTGACCTGGAAAATACTGCCTAACTGAGGGGAAATGTGTTAATAATTTAGCACGTATAGTAATGGAAGCACATGTCAACTGTACTTGCTGTTGAGATCCTGATGTAAGATTACCAGGTTCTGAGGATCTCTCCACGGTTCACACATGGACATACTGAGAGAGACGATGGAGTGAAGCAATATGTTCCAGCGTATTGTACAAGTACCTTGGGGAAAATCAACCTTACATTTACACCAAATACATTTTCCCTTATAAAATAGCTGCTTTTGAACATTTTTTTAAAAAAACAACTTTTTTTTAAACAACCCATCATTCATATGCTTTATTGAGGTGTTAAACTGTATGGCTTGTCTGTGTTTCCATGGAAGGTAGATTTTTGTGACAGAGTTTGTGTGATTTTATGACCTCTGGTTCAGAGACTATCTTTGTGGCTTGCCAAGTTCCCTGTGTTAGCATATTCACAGCCCTTCAGTGTTAACCCACTGCAGTTGTGAATCTTTGGCAAAAGTGATACTTTCAGAGGGTGTTCAAAGGGTAGAGTAGAACCTTTGACTTCCACTCTTAAATGTTCATCATGTTACTCTGAAACGATACTGTAGAAGAACCACTTTTGGTTCCCTATATACACCTTAAAGTGAGTGCAAAGCATGAAACACCTCCACATTCACATATAGAAGGTGCTATAAAGGGTTTGTGGAACAAGGCCATATAAGAACCATTTTAGATCCTTAAAGATGTTGGTAAAGAACATTTACATTATGTAAAGATGGTTCGTTATGGAACTGAAACTCTTTGTGGCAACTTTTTTAAGAGTGGTGTTGTGAACTAAGTGCTAGACTAAAGGAAACTCCTGACTGGAAGAATAACTCACATACTCCTAAAAATCTTTAGAGGAAGGAGAAACTAGGACCGCTTAAGAGCAGTAGTTGTAAATCTATACTAAACTACTGTTATATGAAAATATTCTCAATAAGCAGATTTCCACCTACAGCAAAGCATAGCAGAAGGTCCAGAAAGAAATACCTGTCTAGTGTAATTAATAAATACAAATACTGAAGTCTCTTCACCATAGAGCAATTCATTAACCCTAGCAATTCTGCTGTTCCTGTCTTCAAAAAGTTGCAAAGCTTTCAATTTATTAATGAATTTGAACAAATTCTAAGCAATTTTATCCACTCTCTTTACGAATCTACAAACCTGTTCTAGAATTGTTTATTCATACTATTCGAGAATGGTTCCCCCATTCTCAGTCTAGTCTAAAATGTGACCCCATTCACATTGTCCGAGACTGTTCTCCCCTGTATGTCCTGTTTTAGAATATTGTAACCTCATTTACACTTTTCTTGACTGTTTGTCTCTATTTGAACCAATCTTTGCTGAAGAGTTCTCCACCCCAGGCAAGCAAACACAGAATCTGTCTTGTGCTCCTCATCATATATCACGACTACACTTTCCAACACTCCACACAAGTTTGCAAACAATTTAGCTGCCAGATATGTCGTGGGCTCTTCGGTCTCCAATAAAAATGCTATTTTGTACAATTGATAGACCAGACCACACATGTAGGGTGTTCCTGCTTAAGAGTGCAAGTTGAAAACTTGAAAGCTTTTATTCCAGGCCCTATAAACTACATTCAAGGCAAAGTTATGGTTATTTGGGGAATTAAAAGACCAAAACCTGTAGGTCCAAAAACAAGAAAAGACAAGAAAAAGTCAAGAAGATACCTTCAAAGAAGACTCTGAAATCATACAGTCCAACTTTTAGTAGCTGAAGGTACCTTTCCATAAGCATACAGGAACCGTGCTGTACCTAAACTGTACTGTGATGGTACAAAACTTGCAGCACTCTTTGATTTTCCAGTGTATCTCAATCCAGGAGTTTCTGACACATCAGCAGCTCAATTCTCTCCACGGTTTATGGCCAGTTGTCCCGAAACCACGTCCATGGAGTCAAACCAGCAGAAAGTTTTTCTGTCAGAGCTGCTTTTGATATTGTGGTCTTTTATTATTTAAAGTCTTGTTTGAGTTAGATTTTTTTTCTCTGCATTATGAAAACCCAGCTAACTTGTTAGTGATGTCCTGGTTCACCTTCACATAATTTAAAGTTAAATTTGTTAATGTCATTAAAAATTCCCACTGAAATGTATTTTCAGCACAAACAGGCAGTTCTGCTTGTACTTTGTCAGCTTCCCAGTTCTTAGTTTGTATCTCCATTTTTGCTTTCTTGCCTGTACAGTAAACAAAAATGGCCTCTTTCCAATATTTTGACGACAACATGTCAACCAATCACTAAGCAGTGATGCGGTCAGCCCAACTGCGACCTGCTTTTGGCCCAGCCATCAATCTGATCTGGTACAGCTGAGGGACGGGTCGCTTTATTTATAATTTAAAAAATTTTGTTCGTGGGATGGCGCGGTTCCTTGTGCCAGTGGAAAAGCGCCATAATATGCAACCCTGGAATTCTGTACTGTCGTTCAAATCTCATGTCCAAAAGTTTGTAGACACCTCTAATGAGTGAAGTCAGAGATTTGAAGGTCTACCCTCTGCTGATATTTGTTCATTTTTGTCCCAACAGCTTGTCGGTGTGGTGGTGGCTCAATGGGTAGGACCACTTGCCTCTGGACCAAGAGGTCATGGGTTTAAATCCTACCTTCAGCATACCACCACTGGGTTCCTGAGCAGGACCCTTAACCACAAATTGCTCCAGGGAGACTGCCCCCTGTAGTTGGGGAATGGAAGTCACTTTGGTCTACTAAAATGCCGTAAATGTTGTTTAATCTCCATAGAAATGAACACGCCGATCTGGATAAGGTCATTGTCTAAGTCTGCCAAAACTCCTCAGCACTGGATTGAGTATAAGCCAGCACCATCCTACACCACTGGATAAACTGTAGTGGTGTTTGTGATGCAGAGCTAATCATCTAACATCATTACTTGACCTCACTAATTGGCAGAACGCAATCAAATCCTCACAGCAATATACCAAATCTAAAAAAGCTGGCTGTTACTACAACAAAGTCGTGACAAACTCCCTCTTCATACCCAGAAGAAACATTTGGACAAATTCACGCTACATAAAACAAAAAGTCTTTTATGTTGCAGCAACTATTTATTAATGAATATAATTCTGGTGTATTTTGCTGAGCAGAACATAGAGGTAATCGAAAAAGCTTGACATGAAACAAACAAAAATCTGTATTAGAAGGAATAGACTGTGCTGTCAAACTGAAAGTCTATGACTGAGTCACTTTTGCTTGCTTTCTCTGCAGGTGATAGCTGACATTTAGATTAAGAGCAGATGGAGTCAACTGGAGAACTCTGTGTGTGTATGTGTGTGTGTGTGTGTGTGTGTGTGGACCTTATGGATCCCACTAGACTACACCTCAGCACAGAAGTCCTCTGGCAACACTTTTTTGGTAAGTTAGTACTGCGACATCCACTGTGAGCACAAGTTTCTATTGTTGCTATGAAACTCTGAGATTTTGTAAACGATTTCACTCCCAGAAATGTGCAAACACAGGAGAAAACGAATGAGGTGCGTCCGAGGACATCTGCAGAGAGTCAAACAAGCTGCTTTATTTTTCTACTGATGCAAATACAACCTCATATCAATTTTTCCATGATGCAGAACACAGATTAATGAACAGGCAGAGCCAGGCAAAATAACAGTTATGGCCATGTGGGGCATTTATGACTAGTTCAGGTTTTCTGCTTGCGCCTATCAGCCAAAGTCCTGCTACAAAACTTTCAGAACTTCTATTAAATATATTATTTAAAAATGAGCAAAAACCTACACCTTTTTTGGCTAGACTTAGGGTTAGATTTTAATATACCACTACATTCGACTTCATGTTCTGATGCATTTAATAGATATTTAGTTTCAATTCAAGACAAGCTGAACATCCAAAAAGCATCGACGTGAACTTCCGATTACAAGCCTTGAACAGAAATGTCAATCAAGCATTAAAATATGAAGCATTCTGCAAAACATAATGCAGAATACATGTACATACACACACTTCTAATGCAAAACTGACCTGAAAACAGCTTTTGTCCAGCAGCTCCCACCCAGTGACCCAAAAGTGTCAGAAAGGAGTGATGTCACCACTGTAGTTTCACTAGACCACTGCAGTTTGCCTACAAGCATAAGAGGGTCTTGTGTTTTTTTTTTTTTTTATGTGGTTTTACACTTGGCCAAAGTGACCAAATCTAGTGGGAAGATCAAATATTTTATAAGATGACTCCTTAACTGGGAATGCTCAACTGTTCTTGTAATGTTTTAACAAATCCAGCTGGATGATTACAGTTCTCATTGCAGAGAACCATATGTCCAGAAACATGCACACAGATCTTCAAACGTACCTTCAGCTCTCAAGCTTTTCAGTTCTTTTTGGTCATCTCCAGAGGTGGACAGTAACGAAGTACATTTACTTGAGTACTGTACTTAACTACAGTTTTTGAGTATCTGTACTTCACTTGAGTAGTTTTTGGAAACTTATAACTTTCACTTCACTACATTTCTGTCAAGGTTCTCGTTACTCGTTACTTTCAGGTCTGAATGTGGATGTTACTGTCTCACTTTTCTGAAACGTGATTGGTCTTTTAGCAGATGACGGCCTATCAGAAATCACAAGTAGTGTGAGATGGAGAGTATTGAAAAATGTTTGTTTTGATGTCAAAGTCAGCTGCTTTGCATATTTGTCTGCTTA
>JBBPCY010072780.1:0-10776 GCA_037974405.1 Brachyalestes nurse
GCTTGCATGTGTTTATGTGTTGCTTGCATGTGTTTATGTGTTGCTTGCATGTGTTTATGTGTTGCTTGCATGTGTTTATGTGTTGCTTGCATGTGTTTGTGTTGCTTGCATGTGTTTATGTGTTGCTTGCATGTGTTTGTGTTGCTTGCATGTGTTTGTGTTGCTTGCATGTGTTTGTGTTGCTTGTATGTGTTTAGGTGTTGCTTGTATGTGTATGTGTTGCTTGTATGTGTTTATGTGTTGCTTGTATGTGTTTGTGTTGCTTATATGTGTTTATGTGTTGCTTGTATGTGTTTATGTGTTGCTTGTATGTGTTTATGTGTTGCTTGTATGTGTTTATGTGTTGCTTGTATGTGTTTGTGTTTTTATGTTTTATGCGCCTGATGCGGAGGTGTTTTTTCCCTAGTCCCACACTGTCCTATTGAGGACAGTCTGGGGAGGGCTTTTTTCCACTCTTCTTCTTTCCTAATGTATCCTTTTTATTTTTATTTTTCCTCCTCTCGACTGATTGTCTGTCCCCTATTGTCTGTGTCTGTGTGTAACAGCCGGGCGCTGTTATTACGGACAGCAGCCTGTAAACAATTATCTTCGGGATAAATAAAGTATTCTGATTCTGATTCTGATTGAACATATGGTATTACTTTGTCATGACTAGCTTGTGGCTAGTTTGTTATCTTGTGGCTAACACATTAGCTTGTGGCTTGAGCATTAGATTTGGATCCTATGCTCTCTTTTTCTCACTCTTTTTCTACAAATTCTCTTTACAGATTACCTATTTCCGCTGCTGTGCCTGCTGTTTGCGTTGCTGTGGGTTTCCTGCCTGGTGGTGTGTGTCTGCTGGTTCCGGAAGCGCAGGAAAGCGAGGGAAAGGGCCACCGTTTCAGCAGAGGAGAGTATCAACAACCAGACAGGGGGACCACTGGGGTCTCTGTTGCCGCATAAAGACAACATAGATGTTCAAGAAGAAAGCAAAAGCCTAATGTACCCCCTGGACAGAGTGGGAGACGGGGCCGAGAAAGAGTTTGAGGACGAGGATGGAGAAGAGAAAGCTGGGAAAGGCCTGATGGTGGATAAGTGCCCCTCTCTGAAGTACTCGAAAGCAGAAAAAGTGTGCACCATTTCCACTGTGGCCATGACGCAGCCCTCCAGGACACACTACAGCGCTAAAGACAACCGGCGTAAAAACGTGTACACCTGCGAACAGGTGAGCGATCACAATGTGTGAGGAAACCAAGACTAAAAAAAAACGTAAAAGAAGCGTTAAACATTGTATTTAGACCTTTTCGTCCAGAAGCGGAGCCGTCCACTTTTCACTTTTTGTCTGTTTACAGTTCTGTTTGTGCTTTTTGTAACAAAAAAAATAACAAAAAACAAGGGGACTTTAGGACACCATGTGGTTAAAGACAAATCCACAGGCAGCTTTGGTTACGTTTTTTGTCTGTCTTGACCTGCCCTAAGTCGAGGTTGGTGAAGCACTGTTTCCGGCACTTGAGCCTCCGTTCTTTCAATAAAAGCTGTTCGGCTTGTATCATCGGGCAAATCAGCGCATGCAGTAGAACAAGTACATGTTCAGTTTAATGCTAAATTGTTATAGGAAAACTTCTCCGTTTTCAAAAGTTCGCTTTCTTGAACGCCCTCTGAGGCAATGGGTCGATTTGTATGTTTTTTTTATTGTATGGCTTTTAGTTCTCAACCTTTTTTCACATTTTTTTCCTTTTCAAAGGACAACCAAATTCTAAATAGAAAACATATGCAGAGAATTACTATGTAAGAAATAAAACAAAATGTACATATGTAAATAGAAAAAAGTGTATATTTGAGTTTTAGTAACTTAAAAAGACTGTTTTTTTTAATGAATAATTTCTATGGTTAATATTTCTGTTATGTTATTTTGTTTCTGTTGAATTTCTCTTTTTATAATGTCATTCCTTTTATTTATGTTGGTCAAAAAATTTCAGCTTTTTTGTGCATATTTACAAGGGCTACATCCGACCTTTCGTGGAGCACTCTCTTTATCATGGTCTTTATGTAGAAATATATTTGTTTTACTGTAACGTTTGGGGTCAACAGGCAGATTAGAGTCTAAGAAGAAAAATGCTTTATTGAAATACTTCACAGAAATACACAACAGATATTTTGGATAAAAAAAGGCTGTGTTGAGTTTCTCTTCTGTGAATTCAGAAGAAAATCGTGTTGTAGAATTCACTGAATGATGTTTTTTTCCATATTCCTGTTAAAAGTGTAAACACATTTGAGAACACAGAATTGTACTGCACTGTATTAGAGCATGTGACTGAAACGAAAAACAAAATGTATAATTATGATTGAAACTGAATGTTAAACAACCTTAAACTTGACATTTCAACAAACATGTAAGCTAGTTAGGATAACAGGAATGGTAAAGTAAAATTGTTCTGACTGATGATTCCTTTATATTTGACACTTTTATAATTGCCCTGTGGAAATTTCTGGGAATAAATGTCATGTTCATTTTTTTCTGTTCTCAGTTTCACACATGAAGGGTTTTTTTGTCTTGGTGCCCATTACTATGTCTTTACCAAGCCAAACAGGAATAACAGATTTAAGTGAATTACCTCACATATGGCAATAAAGAAACTAAGTTGTTTTTCTGGATTTAAAGAAATAGCACTGCCTTCTTAATGGGTTATTCATTATTAAAAAAACAGATTCAGTTCATCCGGATTGATGAACTGGGTCAACATTAAATGAACAATTGATGGATTTATAGCTTAACGGAGTTAGTTTTTCTTGCAATGCTGAATGAGCATTTTGAATTCCTCTTAATAATTTTAAATATATTTGAGCTAGACTTTTTTTTTTTTAGTTATGTCCAATCCTTTCCTTTCATGCGATACTCCCCACACAGGGAGGGTGAAGGCGAACACATGCATCCTCCAAAATGCAAAGAGCTCCATCCTATCTTTTTACATTGGAGTCAACGAACTTGGAGGAGAACCTTAGCTGCTTATCCTGTTGCACTGGCTAGCATTGTGCTTAGTGATGGGGCAAAGTCAAAGTGAACTTTATTGTTATCCTGACCATTTACAAATATACAGAGAGATGAAAGGGTGAAGCTCAGGTTCCACAGTGTGCATGTAGTGCAACAGACATGAGACATTGTGAAAAACAAAACAGTGTAAAAAAGAAATATAAAATAAGGTAAGGGTGAGATTTAACCTGTCCTGAGTGTGTGGACAGCTTTCTGTGCATTATATATAAATACAAGTAAAATAAAATGTGCAATGGCTGAAAAAATGTATAACCAGTATAGCCAGTGTAAACAGTATAACAGTATAAAACAGTATGAAACACGAAAATAGCAGTTTGAGCTAATGTTCTTAAAGAATTGTGTGTTCATAAGTAATTGTGCAGAGCGTATGTAGGTATAGACAATATAACCAGTATATAGACAACATAACTAGTATAACAGTATAACCAAGTATAAATAGCAGCTTAAGTGCGGATTCTTTTGTGCATTTTAAGAATTGTGCAAACAGTATGAACAATATAACCAGTACAGTGTTCCCCTGCGAAAGCGCGGCTCAGAGTTCGCGGCCTCAGTCGTTCTCAGAACCTAACTAATAATTTTGGAAACGGCAAATATCCTCCACATTTTTTTTTTTGCTTTTTTCGTGGCACTATGTAACTTTTCATGAATTTTAATGCTAAATTATTACAACAAATATAGGTTACTAATTTGGTAAAATAAACATGAATGTAAATTCAGCTAAATTTCCATATAAAGTATAACTGTATACATTTTTACAGTTATATTTTATAAGAGAACACAAAACAAACGTAGATTGGCTCCTGCTCTGACACATCTCTGGCAGCTGGAGTCCAGCATTCCCGCATCAGAACAGTTTCCCGAGTGGAGCTATCTTTTCGTTTTATTCTTCTTAAAGCATTGTATTTTTATTACTGTAAATTAAAGGTAATTATTACTGTATTTACCCTGCTTATACCAAAGAATCGGCAGCGCATACCAGAGAAAACAGGGGTAACATCAGTATTTTACATTCTAGCACTGCGGGAGACAGCAGATCAGTGTACACTGTACAGCATGAATACGGGTTTACCTTTACATTTTCTTTAAGGGTAAAGTATTAAGCTGAGTTTAAAATGAAATTAAAGTGTTTTGGGTGCATATTTAGGGGCATATTCAGGATTTACACTATGAAAATAGGCATTTACAGGCGTTTTCCTATCACAAATTCATGTTTTTTCACTACTTGCGGGTGCTCTTGGAACGTAACGATTATTGTGGTTAGAAGAAAGAAATGTATTCTTGACAACAATGCCAGCAAATATCAGCATGATCAATTTGGAAAATATTTTATTTACATATATCTAATATGTTCTGAGTATTAAAATGTTTTTCGGCCCTTCAGACCAAAACTTGTCTTACTGAGAGACTTTTACATGCTTCAGCACGTTGTGTTATATCACAAAGGTGAATGAAATGATGTGAATTTGGGACTTAAAAGTTATTTGTGGTGAATGTTCATTAACACCTGTCTAACCATCAAAATGTATAGCTGGTGTTACAACAGCAATATGAGAACATGACTAAAATCCCTTGATGTAAACTATCAATTTACATTTTAACCAGCGTTAGTTTGTGCCCCGCTGTTCTCTGCCTGTTTCCGGATTTGAACTGTCATTGGACTTAAAGGTCTTTAAAGGTCTTTTGACCATTTACTGAATATAAGGAATGTGAAACATATCAAAAACAAGGACATGCTTGAGAGCAGAAAAGCCTCCCTTCGCTCATTTAGAGCAGTGGTCTGTATCATCTTCCGATTAAAGAGTAACCCACTGCAACATGACCTGAGCATTTCAGGGGGCCTGTTTACCCAGACAGATTTCCCAGTAAGGAGATGCAGCCCACTGGAAAATCTTAGCAACACAAGACATATTTCCCACAGCTTTCTCTTTGCAGTCTTTAGCACAGAAAGTCTCTTTAAGATGGTAACACCTGGCTCCTCCCTTAATAGGATGTGTCAAATTTATTTTCTCAGAGAAAATAATCTCTTTGCCCCCAATTCAATGGAATGCTCTCTTAAGAAGTATAAATAGAATTCTGATGATTTTCCAAAATATCTGTCCAAATAGATGGTCAAAATATAAATGATTCAGAGTGGGTTTGGTGTGAAATGCCCCTTTCTAGAGAACCTTAACTAGTAGGAGTTGTTCATAGTGGTGGGGAACGCAACTGACATGCGCCTCTAAAAGTTCACTCACAAAACGTTATTTAGAAGTTTTTGGAAGGTTTTGGCCTGAAACTAATCCACTCATGCTGGAGGGATAGATGATGGGTGTTGTGAGGCAAAAAGTCCCCCAAAAAACTTATTTTCTTCAGATTTTGACCATCAACTTTCCATATAAATGCTCAGAAGTGTAGCTGGTGGGTTTGCATGGTAAATGAAATAGATTTGTGATGGTGATATAGTGTGATATTTTCACTGTCTCTACTTCAATGACCTAGTGACCCTAGTGTGAACCCCGAAGTGTAATGACTTGACATCCCCGCGGTTCCTGTAAGCAGCCGCAGATCTGATAGTAGTGGGAAGGTGTTGCACGACTATTTTTGTTCTCTTCGTTGGCAGTCGGTTCTAATGCCGTACTCTTACAGTAAATGGGTATAGCAGGTGTTGATGGGTTGCCTGTGAGGAACGCTGGCATCTGTTCATTCATTACATTCGTAATCTTACTTGTAGGATCTGTGAGCACTTTTCTGGGACTTATGGACACAATCTTTTTTGTTAGGATCCATCACAGTGATCGCACACGTTCAGAATCATCTCCATTTATTCAGCTTCTGGATCATTCATCCAGCTTCTGCACTCCAAAGCTAACACCTTGTCTCGAAACGTGTCTCCTAACCTTAACTGTCAAATGTTGCTTTGAAAAATTGTTTGACTGCCTCGCGGTTAATATTTTGCATATTGCATATGTTGGACAGGTTCTTGCTAAAACCTAGGTTACATCAGGTCTTCTATTCAAATTCCTGTTCTGTTTTTCCAAGACTGGGCCAATGTTGCATTTCATCTTTGCGCCACTGAGCTAAGGGCTTTTTGAGTGTAACTTATTATTAACTGTGCCAGACTACTAAGCACCCAGAGCTCCATTTGGTTTAGAAGTACGGAAATTATCAAAGAAATGGCTAGAAGTGGAGCAAGTGGTGTGGCGAGGAGTAACTGTGTGACTGTCAGCCAGTTAAGATGTGGTAGTAATTAATAAAAGTTAAAGGTTGAGGGCTTTTTGTGGAGCGTCAGGATCAAGAATTTCACATTTTCAGGAATGGAGGATGGAAGAAAGATTTGCCGTCCTTCTAAAGTGACACCCTATGCGACTGCCTACTATTCCTATTTGGATGGGCCAGCCCTGGTCTTCTCCTGGAATGTCTCTTCTAGGGCCAGAAACATTCAATGCAAGTACATAAGCACATTCTTACACTTCTGTGGTGATTAAACATTTGGTAGAGGAAGAATTTTGTGCAGTTCACACTGTGTGCTGTGGTATTCACAAATGACAAACGCACACTTTACAGCAGCCCTGGGATTCGAACACACAACCTTCTGATTGCAAGGGCAGATCCCTAACCACCAGGCCACCAGCTGCTCCCCTTTTTTAAAAGAAAGTTGACAGTGAAGCACTGTTTCGCTGCTGCACTTGTTTTTTTTAATGAAAAGGTGACAACATATTGTACACTCTTGTCAAAATCCTGGCCTGCTGCAATAGTTAATAGAACAAAAACATGTTTGAGAAGCTGTCTTTATGCATGAGACCATGCTGGACATTTAGTGACCTGTTTGTAGTCTAGTCTGTTTTAATAGGCTAGAACAGTAGCATTCATTCACTTTCTGCAACCACTTAATCATTACTAGGGTCACAGGGTACCCAGAGCCTATCCCAGGGTCTATGGGGCAAATCTCACACACACAAGGCCAGGACCAGGGATCGAACCCCCAACCCTGGAGATGTGAGGCAACACTGCTGCCCACTGCGCCAGCATGGGGCCCACACAGGAACATAACAATACTGAAAACAATAAAATAACTTATCTAATTCCAAAGGTTTATTTTCTAGTTCCCACAATTTAGTAAGCTGGTGCTATGATTTAACAATCGTAGCTTAATTATCTTGTTCTCAAGCCTTACTTAGCGATGACTGTGACTTAATTATTTTGTTTCCACACAATAATGGCCAAGCGTTCATTTCTTGTTCCCATCTTACGGTCATGCATGAGGATACCACTCCCATACCTTATCAAGTATTTTATAACGTTTTTAGAAAGAAGGGATGTCAGCTGATATCCATATGATTCTGTTTTGAACTGCTGCCCCAACAGTCATTTCACGAATAAGCACAGACAAATGTGAATAATGGACCTGTGTGATCGATCCACAGTTTGGAAGAAAATACCAATTGTGGAAGCAAAACAAGCTCATTCCCCAAATGAGCCCAAGACTCGAGTATTCTGGACAAGTGTGAAAGCAAGCCGCCTGGGCGACGCTAATGGACTAAAGGTTTGGCTTATATGTGAACCACATTAGCCAAAAGAACAAAAACTAAACATGGATTGGCGGATCCACTGCATTTGTGGTAAGCCGTGTGTTGTTTGATGTGGTTTTGGGTCTTGGCCATTTTGGTTTTGACGGCAGCTTCAGACTTGCATGGACTGAAGAATTCTGAGAATATGGTTTTAGTGCCAGTGAAAGAATTTACCAGTGCAGCCGTCAGTCCGTTCACCTCCCCACACCTAAATCCAGATGTGTCTAACCTGGAGGACTCTCCCCTTCAGAGGGAGGGAGTGGAACACGCCTCTGTTTGAGTCTGCAGGGCCGAAGGGGGGGGCATGAGGACTTTTTGAAGCTGCTGATTTAAAGCCGTAATGACAGGCTGGTGAATTATATGCAGAACTCTGTGCCTGCTCCTGCTGGATCCGAGTAGATTTCCTGTTATCTCCTGACGCAAAGATGAATCAGCCTTTTTCCATGCGCAACACTGCAGCTTTTCACTACCTCAATACCTTAATTGTTAAAGGAACCAGCTGTTGAAGACTGCATCTGCAGGATTAGGAGAGTGTGCTGGTGCTGAATGTTTCCCAGAAAACGGTCAGTCCTGTCTGTACTGAGCCTCACTTGAGTTAATGCTGGCAGAGGCTTAGAGCAGCTGCCTGTTAAAGCCGCTGTTCCCCTCCTCCCCTCTTCCATTGATTCCGTCCAGTCCATTTTCTACTAGTGCTCTAGCCCCCAGAGCTGCCTCTTATATACTCTTTCTAGCAAGATCATAATAAGTGTGACTGATTCGTGTAATGCATGTTACATACTTCCCATGGCAAAAAAAATCATTAAAACATTTTAAACATTAAAGGGTTATCTTATCTAATTTATTCAAATCTATATATTCTATTTGGGAACATACAAGCATATAGGAACATGTTGGGAACATGTGAATATAAAGTGGTCCTTCGTGGGTAAATATACAAATGAAGGACTAATTATTCATGTTATTCATTATTCTTTATTTATTATTCATATTCTTACCATCATAGCTTTGGGACCTCAGCAAAGCTATGGTGATGAAAAGTCAGCACTATGTAGCTTTGGTCCATTCCTTTTGACACATCTATGAGGGTCCCACTGATGATCTTGCAGTTTCAAAATCTTCCATAAATTTTCAGTGATATTGAAGTGTGAAGATTAAAGTCTTCTTCCCCAACTAGTCTAGGTTTAGGGTCGCTGTCTTGTTGGAACATCTATATTTTCCTCTTTCTTGTTTGATGAGATTCAGTTCTTCTCTCCATTAATGTTGCGTGTGTAGTACCTCTAGTACTGCCTGCAGAGAAGCAGCCTCATATCATGATGCTCCCACCTTCGTACTTCACTGTGATGTAGCACTCGTGGGATAGTACACACAACCCTTCTTTCTCCAGACATGACAAGCTGAATGAGGCCTTTGCTATGCCTCCGTAACTTCTTTTATTCAGACAACTAATGGCAACAGCTTTTAAATTACGTCATTTTTGTGAGGCATTAATATGTAGAAGAAGTGCCTTGATGTGAAGTTCAAAAGTTAAAGTTAGATCAAAGATCACACCCAGAATTCGAAATTACACCAATGTTCCCCTTCCCTTGGGCTTCATGATCTCAAACAAGTCAGGACCAAAGAAGGAATTTAATTGCAAATCTCGTCTGCCTCAACACACAGGAATTTAGCAGCTTCTCTTCGAACCAGAAACCCAACTTCACTCTGTGTCTTCGTGTTGAAATATGCACAGATAATAAGAGGGTTTAGCTTTGAAACTGCTAATAATTTCAATGGAAAGTACAGTGGAAAGGTCTGATAGTAATTCGTGCAGGAGAGAGTAATGGCCACTTGCTTTAGTCTGGGTTTAGCACGCTGTCATGTGTCATGTAATGTGTCAATGACAGTCTGTCAGCAGTGTCTCAAAACTGCTAAACGGTGCTCTGTGCTGTGTGAGCCCAGCATGGATGAGCGTTCCTGCTCTAATATACCTGAGTCAACTCATCAACCCCTAAGGCCTCCATTGCTTGAAAACAAACAAGAAAAAAACAAACATACTCTTTACACTCTTTAATGTATTCTTTACAGTAGTGGTGAATGGTGGAAACAGGGGTTGTGATGTCATAAATGTAGGCATTTTATTTACTCTCCAAACCCACACATTAACCTATACGTGTTTTCTGAGCTTTCATAGGGATTATTTTGCATCCATTTCACTATGAATGGATTTAGTTTTAGGACAAAATCTTCTCAAAACTTTGGTAAAACAACATCTAAGGCATCTTCATTATCTTCATTTCAGATAATAACTTTCAGTGAAGGAGCTTTTAGAGGCAGATGTTTGGTTCCACTCAACACCACTGTGAAAAATTCTGACTTAAGAAGTGTCTCTAGAAGGGTATGTTTCACACCATACCGCTTTGAATTACTTTGTTCACATTTTAACTGGACATTTTGAAACTTTGGGGAATTCCCTTTCGAGTAATCTCTATTAGACTTTCTGAGACTGTAGGACTTTTTCTATAAACATGGAAAAAAATGTATGCTGTATTGCTGTTTATTTATTTATCTATGTATTTGTTTTTGTATTTTCAACTGTCCAATACGTGCTAGCTCATAGCTATCTCATAGCTCTAGGTCAAAAGAAAAAAATTAAATGGATCATTGTTCACCAGACTTTTCTTTTAGCTACATTTTGTCCCTCAGCCCATCCCTCCGCCCATCCTTAGGGCCAGATTAATTGCTATTAAATTACAAAGTGAGAAAACAATTCATACTGCTTACATAGATATGTCAACACAGACCTTGTTAGATCCCAAATGTTTGACCACTTCAGAGAAACTTTGTTGGGAATGCTTAACCACATTGTTTTCCTTAACAAATCATTAAATTCCTGCTTTGTCAGGACCAGTGAAAGCTACAGCAAGAGTGAGCATGTTTAAATCTGCCCCGATACCCAGCAACGGCCTGGCATCTATCTATCTATCTATCTATCTATCTATCTATCTATCTATCTATCTATCTATCTATCTATCTCTTTCTTTCTTTCATCTATCTATCTACCTATGTATCTACCTATGTATTTATCTATCTATCTATCTATCTATCTATCTATCTATCTTCCTTTCATCTACCTATCTATATTTCTATCTATCATCCTTTCATCTATCTATCTATCTATCTATCTATCTATCTATCTATCTATCTATCTATCTATCTATC
>JBBPCY010072781.1:0-10776 GCA_037974405.1 Brachyalestes nurse
TACAGTTATATTTTATATGAAAATGTAACTGAATTTACATGAATAATTATGTTACAAAATTAGTAAATTATATTTTTCTTAATAATTTACAACTAAAATGCGTTAAAAAAAACCATTTCCATGAAAAAAAACAAAGAAATTTGAGAATATTTGCAGTTATTGTGGAGATTTCTGCATACAACCATCAGTTAGGTTCTCAGAAAAAATCAGCGTGAGACTGATTCCGCAACTCCTGATCGCATAAAACTGCGGTGTTGCTGTAGTCAGGCATTTTAGCTATATAGACAATTTTACATTTACAATATATTGTTTCTACGCATATATCTTCAGTTCAAAAAGATTAAAATACAAAAAAACTGCAATATACACAGGTAGACTCAGTACAAGCATATTTCCAAACATTTCATCACTGACTGACTACCAGTAGGGTTCAGTGTCTACTACTCCTTTAAGACAGGGAATGAACTATATACACCAAGTACCTGCTACAGAGTAGAGTATAGAATCATATATCGAAACGCATTTTAAAACAAATTACTAAACTGCTTAGATGTCCTTTTTCACCGTGTTAGCAGCCAAAACAGACAGATGGCTAACTACAAAAACAAAAATTACTTTTCTGAAAGGGGGACAGCAAGTATATACAAAGTTAGTAAGGTAGCTACCAAGCTATGTAGATACTGTGACTTCTTGTCTCAGGGTAAAATTTTTAAAAAATTATGAACTGGACCAGGGTTCTTCACTTCCAAAGGCCTGGTGTCCAGCACAGGTTGATACGCCTGTTCTACACATCTAATTCAACACATTTGTGTCACCTCATGCATGCGGGGGAAGTGAGGCAAGTCAAGGCGCAGGTTCCAGAGATGAATTTTTATTACAAAAACACACAGACTATATACATAATCGAAACAAAAGGCACAAGCGCCAAACCAAAAGTACACTAAACATAAGACAGAACAGGTACCATGAGGGATAAGGTGAGGGTCGACCAGCAAACACCAAGTGAACTCAAAGAACTTAAATACAAAACAGGCTCAGATAAAAACCAATCAAAAACTCCAATCACTTAAACTAAACACAAGACAGCTGACAATGACTCTAGACACAAACATACACTCATAACTTCAAAATAAAAGTCTCATGAACAAAAACCAAAACAGTGGCCCCTACTGACCACCAGCCGAGACCTAATAATTTGTTAATTGCAAACTTGGGTGGCAGTTTAAATTTCAAACATTTTCTGGAGTTTTAAACTACTATATTCAAGCATAAAGGATGTTAGTCATAACCTGAGGGTTTACAATGATCAGACTGTCTCGGAAGTTCAGTTTAAAGAAAATAGATAATGCTCGGTTGCTCTGGAGTGAACAATACAAGATGATAAACACTTGGTGAATGTGGACAAAACGTTTCTTGTTTCCCTTTAGGTCCTATATTAAATACTACCTTTAATTCATTTAGAAAAAAGGTCTGACAGCCTGAGGGAAGAAACTGTCTCCCATTCAGACAGTGGGGGCCCATATGCTACAGAACCTGTTACTAGACAAGACGAGGGAGAAGCGTTTGTGTGAGTGGGGTTATCCACAATGCTGGAGGCTTTGCGGATGCAGAGTGTGGTGTACATGTCCGTTATAGAGCAGAGAGAGACACACTAACAATCTTCATATCTGTCCTCACTGTCCCCTGTATTGTCTTATATATTGTCGTATAATCATACCTGTAGGAGTGTAAGAACCACTGGTAGATCACATGACATGGGGAAGGTAAAACATTTTCCACCAGATATTTCCTGGGCCATGGGAGCATCATCACATGTATGTATTATTTAAAGCACTATTTAGGTAAACACTCAGAAACAGGCTGTTTGTTATTTTATTCTGTTTTGTGACATAGTATTTTATTCACAGTATTTTATTCTGTGCTGTTACACAGTATTTTATTCTATTTTATTTTATTTTATTCTATTGTTATTCTTAATTTTGCTGCTCTTAACTTTGGATTGTCCACTTTCTGCCATGATCAAACATATTTCCCACTTGAGGGACTAATAAAGGTTTATCTTATCTTATCTTATCTTATCTTAAACAGACAAAATAACAAGACACAAGACAAACAAATAAGGCAGCAGTGCAAATGATCACAGCAGATAAGATAGTTGTGCAATGGTAACAATAGAGTGCAAATAGTAGCAACATATAAGTCAAAGGCAGTGGAAAGGTATGAAATGTAAACAGTCTTTGAGACTATAGTGCAAAAATACAGAGGTAGTCAGTGAGTATATTACTGTCCAGGGGCAGGGGGCAGAGTGGAAAGGTAATGGGCAGAGTTCAGCATCCTGACAGCCTAGTGGATAAAGCCGTTTAAGAGTCTTGTGGAGTGGGCCTGGAGGGTCTGGTACCTTCTCCCTGAAGGCAAGAGGCTGAAATGGGAGTGTAAGGGGTGGGAGGAGTCACCAGCGATGCTGTTGGCTCTGCGGGTGAGGAGGGTATGGAATGTGTCCGTGAGTGGGGGCAGGGGGGTGCCGCCATTGCAGAGCAGCCTCCAAACCATAGAGTGATACAGCCAGTGATGACACTCTCAATGATGCCTCTGTAAAAAGAGAGCATGATAGGGGTTGGAACTTTTGCCCTCTTCAGTTTGCCGAAGAAGTAGAGGCGGGTTTGTGCCTTCTTGGTCAGTGATGTGGTGTTATCGGTCCAAGAGAGATCCTCAGAGATGTGCACCCCCAGAAATTTGTTTGTTGTCACCCTCTCCACAGGCATGCTGAGGAGGTCTTCTCCTGAAGTCTATAACCATTTCTTTGGTCTTCCCCACATTGAGGAAGAGATTTTTACACCACTGGACCAGCTGGCTCACCTCACTTCTTTAGTTGGTTTCCTCGTTGTTGTTAGTGAGGCCCACTACAGTTGTGTCATCCGCGAGCTTGACGAAATGGTTTAGGTTGCTGTAGGTTGATACACAGTCGTGTGTCAGTAGTGTGAAGAGCAATGGACTTAGCACACACCCCTGTGGAACCCCTGTGCTGAGCTTCCTGGTCCTGGAGGTGTTGCTGCCAACTCGTACTTTTTGTGTCCTCCCTGTTAGAAAGTCCAACACCCAGTTACAGAGGGAGGTTTTGAGTCTCAAATGTCTAAGTTTTAGTGTAAGCTGCTGGGGGATGATTGTATTGAATGCTGAACTGAAGTTGTTCTGTTCTTTAAACCTGTAGAGATACACTAAGACCAACACCTGCTTTGAACCAAGTTACTGCCAGCTAAGATACACACCTTAACAAACCTTGTCAAAAGAAAAACGTTTAATACACAAGTAAGGACAAACAGTTAAGAGGATAAATTTAAAACTGCTGCTTCTTAAAGAGGCGGGTCTTTAGAAGACGCTTGAAGACAGCGAGGGACTCCGCATATCTGGTTGCAAGGGGGAGTTCATTTCAACACTGGGGACTGAAAAGAGTCTTGATCCATATCACTGCACACCTCTTAAAGAATGTTTCGGTGCACATCTTCTGGATAATGAAATCCCAGAACCAGTGATGTAACCTGAATTTTGGTGTTAGTTGAAACACACCCTCTTTACTTACCGACCCTCACACAGTTGTAAAATCAGAAAAACGCAACTAAGGTACAGAAAAAGGAAAACTTCTTCACTTCTTCAAAACCTCTCTTTCCTTCACTGAGCTTTCTTTAACTGCAAGTGTATTTGGTCAATTTAAGTTGTTACAACCTGTTGTTGGACAAGAAGCCATATTCATGATTTCTATAGCAACATACAATGCACAAGCATTTGGGCGTCTGCTGACCTACCAGATGTATTTTGAACTGCAGAAACAAAAATAGTTGATTATGGTTAAAAAAAAAAAAAAATCTTATAATTAAGGCTGGGCTAGGCAGAACCATCTGGGCAAAGCCATCTGCCTTGTTGGTAATTTCTCCCACCCATTACAGTACCATTTCAGCCTCCTTCCTTAGGGAGAAGGTACCAGAACCTCCGGACCCACTCCACAAGAACCTTAAACAGCTTCATCCACCAGGCTGTCAGGATCTGAACTCGGTCCATTACCTTCCCACTCTGCCCTGGCCCTGGAGAGTAATATACTCACTGACTACCTCTGTTTTTTTTTTCATACCTGTTTACATTTCATACCTTTCCACTGCCTTTGACTTATATGTTGCTACTATTTGCACTCTACTGTTACCATTACCATAGAATGTCTATTGTAATTTCTATTAAAAAATATTTTCAATAAAAACTTTTCTAGTTCTAATTAGGGGTACGCACAACAGAGAGCGAGAAATGGCATTTCGATACCCATGTATGTCTTGCACATAAAATGTGAATTGACAATAAATCGCTTGAATCTTGATCTTGAATCTCTAACACGTTATTATTGGTTTAACACATTATTTACTGAACGAGGACAAATATTTCATAGCGCATTAATGTAGGCTTAAAAAAAATCCTTTTACTTTGAAAGTTTGTTGCATTTTTGGGCTCGTAGTTGGTCAAAAATAATGGGACCCCTGACCATTACACCAACGGGGACTTTAATGAAACTGCTTTCAGATACATAGTCTTTCATATGAAGTTGGTCCCATTTACAGCTGCTATAATGGTTCCAGTTATATATTTGATTTGAATACATTAATGCTTAGGTTGAGATTTACAGTAACCCCCGTTTTAATGCGGATTATCAATCAGCAGCAAGGGGAAATAAATAACGTTCTCAACGTTCTCTACTTTCAAACCTCCCGCCTCTGAGTACAGCTGACTGTGATGTCTTGACCTCGTGCGCCACGCCCCCTCATCCTCCTGCTGGCTGTCTATGTTTAGGAGCGGCGGTTACCAAAGCAATCTGCTCAGCGCCACCCCAAACACTGCTTATACCAAAGAAAACGACAGCACAGACCAAGAAAACAGTACATTACAGTACAGTCTATAGAGGGGTACCATCGATATTCACTGCGGTGCAGTGCGGTGCAGTGTAAACTGTACAGTAAGGATAAGGGTTTTACATTTTCTTTAAGGCAAATGAGTTTAAAATGAAATTAAAGTGTTTTGGGAGCAAATTTGGGCGCATATTTAGGGTTTACACTATAAAAATAGGCACTTTCAGGCATTTTTTTAACCACATCACAACAATGGTTTTTCACTATACGTGGGTGCTCTTGAATGTGTGGGGGTTTACTGTACAAGAAATATCTAAACTGCAGCTGTGTTAAAGGGAACACTGCTCCTCATTTGTTTGGTTTGCAAACCAAATGTTATTCCACTTTTATTCATATAGCAGTACTTTAAAAATAAAAGTGCAAAATACACTACTTTTGAAATAATTATTTAATTTTGCAGATAACTAAAATTGCTAAAAAAACATGTGATTAATCACACTTTAAAAAATTAATCGTTGCCCAGCATTACTTATAATACAAGAGGCCTGTGACAGTTGTCAGGAGAAACAATCACATTCTTGAGGAAATCCTACTGCTCCTTGCTAGAAAATTGTTAATGGGAAAAAGATTAACCCTTTAACAGGACAGTGACTCACACAGCAAAATGGACCACATGATGGCTCACTGGCTGAAGAAGAAAAGGGTGAATGTACTTCTGTGGTCTAGTCAGAGCCTAAACTCAATCACATGAGACCAAAAGTATTGTTAACTATTTGTTCTGATGAGTGGCATGCAGAAAAAAAATCACTGATATAAACTCAAGAGCCTTTTGTTTGTACATAGAAAAATAAGCTAATTTTATATACGGCAAATATACAGTAACTGCTGTTATCACTGGCTGAATGCTTCTTTTGTTGGGCTCCTACTCGTTGAAAAGTTCATCAGTGGTTTTGCCAACCACTTGACCCATAATAGGGCATAAATTAATGACACAGTCCTTCCAGTCCTTCATCCTGAGTGCTGCAGATATTTAATTCACTTATAAGATTATACAGGTCACGAGTTCACACTCAAGATTAAAACCAACCTCTAATATTTCACAGAAAACTGTCTGACTGACCCAGCACATCCCTGACGGAATATTTCAGTGCTCATCTTATGGAACATAATAAGGAATGAAAATAATATGTTCACTCCTGAAGAAACACTTAAGCAGATTGATTCCCAAGATGATGACGTGTCCTTCTCTGCTGTTTCTTAGGGCAGCTAGCAGCACCTATCTGAATAAAATCTCTCTTAAAAATAATTCTCTAGTGTTTATAAAGTAACCCCAGAAAAAATAGAAAAAATAAAAAATGTGTAGAGCCCTGCCTGCCCTGATGGTGAGTCCTTCAGTTCCTCTTTAAATTTCATTTTCATTCTTATCAAAATGAATAGAGCTACTCTAAAGCTGCAGCACAAACAAATATACTTTGTGTACTACTTTACTGCATGCTTTTCCAGTGCACTGTTTTTATGGTCAGCTCAAATAACATTTCCAAATAACATTTCCAATAACATTTCTGGAAGATGAATCTGAATGATCAGATTCTGTTCCTGCTCTTCAGGTAAAAAGAGTGCACTGACGTCCTGTTTTCTGTTTTATATACAATGTTTAATTATAATATTTCATAATGTGTAAATTATAATGTTTCATTCAATTTACCCAAATGCTTTGAGGTGATAACAAT
Source organism: Brachyalestes nurse (assembly GCA_037974405.1). Taxonomy (NCBI): domain Eukaryota; kingdom Metazoa; phylum Chordata; class Actinopteri; order Characiformes; family Alestidae; genus Brachyalestes; species Brachyalestes nurse. Next base: position 6,614 of record JBBPCY010072781.1, read on the forward strand.
GATGTTCTGTCTCTATATGCAGGTTCTATGGGTGCCAACACACCCAAAACACAGAGCTGTGTCAGTTCTTTATTCCAGACACAGAGCAACACTCAAGGACTAACAAGTAAAAAGAAGAAACAAGCTGCTGCATCAAACCTGGGTATCTGGGCCTTCTGAACCATCATAAGTGAATAGTGTCCATCTGGAATTAAGGACCTGTTCGGAGAATATGGTGCATTTGCATCTTCTGCATTTCTCCTCTGAGACCTTTATTAACTTTCAGACCACTAGAAGGCCTGGTACATTCCTGATGAAGCATCCAGAAGACGATCCTGAGAAGAGTCATATACTTCGGGTGCATCCCATCTCAACATGTGGAACCGCTCTGAACCTTTCCAGTGACAAAATAACAAAACTTTATTATCATATGTTATATGATTACCAGATAAGATAAACCCTTATTAGAGCAAATAATAAAAAATATTACTTTTATATCTCTCTGTATTTTCTTACCTTCTAAGCAGACCTGTCACCCAGCACAGGGGATACAGCATGATGCTGCCACCACCATGCTTCACAGTAGGGATGGTGTTAGCAGGGGAGGACTGGAACAAAAAAAATGGTCCTGGCATTTTGGAATAGAACAGCCCACTACATACAATTACGCACACCACCCATCTTTGCACTACCATGAATTTGTTTACCAGTAATAAATGCAGTATTCAACAAAGAGGTATTCAATAAATTGTGAACTTACTGAGTCAAAAATTATGCCACTGAATATTTTAATGAATATTTGGAAATAAAACATACAGAGGGTTTTCTGTATGTGTGCACATGTGACAGAGAGAGAGAGAGAGAGAGAGAGAGAGAGAGAGAGAGAGAGAAAGAGAGAGAGAAAGAGAGAAATTAAGAGAGAGAGAGATTTCAAAAAGTGTGGATGTCTTTCATGTTTGTATATTGTTCATAAATACCTACAGAAAAGCTCCTCTAACACCAGCCCCAAAAGAGTTCCGCTCTACTCACCTCACAACCAATAATACATAATTAACTGCTGTCTCACTGTTAATGTTGATAAATGGTTGTTAAAAAAAAATGTTCCCACTTTCAGTAAGACGATTTAGTTCAGCATGGTAGACATAAAAGTACTTCCTTAAAGGTCTATTGTGTTATAAATGGCTGGTCGTCTAGTGATAACACTGAAGATATTATTAGACTATTTCACCGGATCATAAATGCAACAAGACAAACTAGCGCGGCTGTAAAATGATTGTTTTATTGGTGTGTTATCACCATAACTTTGCAAATAGTTAGTATATTAACCACCACTAACTGTCTTGTATGGCACAGTTAGTGGTTAATGGGTTCCTTTACTCATAATTTAGCCTAATTCTGAACACAGTCCAGATTCACTGCTACCATCGCCATCATCATTAACTGATGAAAGTCCGGCAGAAAAATGTCATTTGGCAGCGTCTGCCTTAAGTATCAATTTTTTTCTCTCACAGTTTCTCTGCGCCCCCTTTACAATTTCTCTCTACATCTCATCCACTGGCACAGAGCCAAAAGGGGGAGGAATTTAAAGATATGATTGGACCCGCCCTGTGTCAGTAAAGAAAAGAACCAATGGGCTGCAGATGAGTGTTTCATGGGTCGGTGGTCAGGAAATAAACTCCGGCACTGACTTCTGTAGGAATGCATTAAACATGCACAGGGACCAAAGCGAAAGGGGGAGGTGTTTAAAGAGTTGATTGAATCAGCCCAGTGTCAGTCGGGCTGCCAATCTACAAGTCTTATGGGCCTGTCAGACCAATAAATAAATAAATAAGTAAACAGCCCAAATAGCACATCAGCCCACCAGGAAAATGTCAGATACGCCAGATGTTCAGTCCAACGCTGGGTGTTAGCCAGATTATGAGCAGTGCCTGTTTTTCTCCAGACATTATGCTTGAAATTCAGGCCAAGAAGTTCTATTTTGGTTTCTCAGACTAGAGGATTTTGTTTCTTATAGTCTGTGAATCCAAAATGTGTTTGTTGGTAAAATCCAAGTGGGCTGCCATGTGCCTTTTAGTGAGGAGTGGCTTCCGTCTGGCCAGTCTATCATAAAGAGCTGATTGGCAGAAGGTTAGCTATGGTTGACCTTCCATATGGTTCTCCACAAGAGATCACTGGAGCTCCATCTTAGTGGCCATTGGGGTCTTGGTCACCTCCCAGACCAAGGGCCTTCTTCTCCAAATGCTCAATTTGGCCAGGCAGGCAGACTAAGGGAGGGTCCTGGTGGTTCCAAACTTCCTCCATTTCCAATTTTTTTTTGTATCGTTCCTCAGATGTGCCTTGACACAATCCAGTTTCAATTCAGTCGAGACTTAATTGCTTGGTTTCTGCTCTGATATGCAAAGTCAACTGTGAGACCTTATACAGTGTGTGCGATTACAAATCATGTTCAGTCAACTGAATTTTTCCGCAGTTGGACTCCAGTCAATTTGTAGAAGCTTCTCAAGGATGATCAGTGGAAATCGGATGCACTTGAGCTTAATTTTTGTCATAGCAAAGGGTTTGAACACTTACTGTGTTTAAATATATACAATTTTTATACACTTAAGAAAATGTTTGAAAACACGTTTTCGCTTTGCCACTATTGACTATTTTGTCTAGATGTAGAAAACTATACTCAAACCTTTTTTAGAATATGTCTGTAACATAACTAAATCTGAAAGAAATGAAGGGGTGTGAATGCTTTCTGGTGGCACTGTACATAAATGTATCCGACGTCTACACACATATACTTAAGCAGCTTTAAACATACATATTTATAAATTTGCACACACACACACACACACACAATGGCTATACAGACATTTGCAGGAGTTGTGAAAAACTGAATTTTTGATGTAAAAAATGCCTAAAACTGCCAATTTTGATGGTGTAACCCCTAAATATGCCCCCAAATAGGTTCCCAAAACACTTTAATTTCATTTTAAACTCAGCTTAATACATTACCCTTAAAGAAAATTCACCACTAAAATGGCTGAACAATTATATATTGCCATAAAAACGCAAGACAAAAAAAGCGGATGATATTTACCTTTTCTGCGAATTTTGCGGGGGTCTCTACAAACAATTATTAGTTCGGTTCTAAGAAAAAATCCATGAATGACTAAGGCCACAAACGCTTAACAGCAACTTCGCGGGGGGGAGCACTGTTTTTGTATTATTTGTATAGTGTATTTTTTATATTATTTTCAACTGTAAATGTCACACTGTGAAACAGCTAGCTAAACACTTAGCATAGATGATGATGAGTCTATATTTTAGCAGTGTTGTGTGAAATTGTAACAGAAATTAGATATTTATATAATTGTGTGATGTTTTCTATGTTCGTGTATGATTCATTTTTCATTTGTCTGTGTCTGTGTAGATGTTTATGATGAGGGATCATGTAGGTAGCACAAAGGAAGGCAAATGTTGATGACGGAATGATGTGTTCATTAAAACACACTTTAATTAATTAATTTTGTTATTAAAAACACATAAAATCTCAACAAACACATCTAAGGTTTAAGATTAAAATGCTCATTCCATGCCTGAAATATTAATAAGGACTCCTAGACATGATACTCTCTTCACAGTAGCATCACCAGAAATTACATTTATTCCCAAAAGTGTTGACCTACATATAAAACCAGAATGTTTTAACTACATTATGGATTTTCTGCAAATATGAACTCAATCCACATTTGGAAACTTGGCAACTCCCCCTCAAACAAACGTCCTGCCCCCTTAAATCAAACTTTTAGAAGTGGAGAAAGAAAAGAATAGATTACCCACAACCTGCATATGGACAAGATTTACTACAGTAGCTGAAAAATCCACTGGAAAAAGCACAAATTTGATGAAAGGTTTCACCTCTTGTTCCATCTTTCCCTCCCTGCTCTGTTCGTGCTCAGAGATCCCCCACTGACCCGCCCCCCCAGCTAAACATCCAATCACTGTTAGTATGCAAATGAGCCTGTGTCGGGTTTCTCAGTGGGCGGGGCAGAGCAGCAGAACTGCTACAAGCCAGGCTTTCAGGAAGCAGCAAATCTCTGTCCTCAAAATCATAGAGACTCATTAACAACTAAAAAAATACATCTATATTTGTACAGTCAATGGGGGACTAGTACATTGTTCTTCAAAGTTAA
>JBBPCY010072782.1:0-10774 GCA_037974405.1 Brachyalestes nurse
GTGTGTGTGTGTGTGTGTGTGTGTATAGGGGGGGTTTTATGAAATGTATTCATTGCAGAGAAAATGGTAGAGAATATCCCCCTCTCTCCTCCTCCGGTCCAGATGGTGGTAGTAATACTCCTGTAAAAGGCGCGGCTCCCAGCAGAAGGTGCTGGACTGTAAGACGGCAGCTTACTAACCTAAACCATGACTAACAAACAGGGCTCTGCTACTTAGAGCCGGAGTAACTGACGACATATTCTGATATTTGTGAGTAAGGGGAAAGATGAGATGGAGATAACACGAACTCGGCCCTCTCTGTTCAGTGATATCGGTAAGACCCCTCCTCCTCCTCCAGAGACAGACCAGCTCACTTTAGCTCTGGAGCTCCTCAAGTAGCTTCATGCCACAACGTTTAAGTTTTATTTCGGCTTTTTAATGTGCTGAATAAATGTTGTCTCGTCATGTTTCAGCTAAATATATTCAGAGAACGAGGATTAGTCAGCTTATCTTGTTCTGGGATGTATCATACAGTCATGACTCATGTTTTGGTGGGTTCTGTGCAGGGTTGCTAATGCTAATGTTAGCTGTCTCCCTAGCAACAGAGAGGAAGCCGGTGTGTGAACCACATTTCCCCTATTTTTTTTTAATGTAACTATGATACTATAACCAGAGAGAACATGTATTTTATGTATGAAAGTATCTAGAATACAACAATTGCAGCTTTTTGCACAACTGCAATTCTTGGACACTTGCACTTGTTTTTTTTTTTTAATAACAAAAATCTTTTGAAATAGCATTTCACTGTATGTTCTACTAAGTAGGACTGCGTGTGACAAATAAAACTTGAACTTGACCCAGTAAGGTCCAGAATGTGAGCAGTAATGGTAGTGTAGAGTTTTTATGGTATTAAATGCCAGTATTTCCAAAGGGTTTTTAGACACCTGCCCATCGAACATTTCTTCTGAATGTCCTCTCCTTAAATTCTCTGTGCCCGCCTGGAATCTAGAGCACTAAAGACATCCACCCATGTACAAAAATCTTTAATGGGGACCTTAGTTTTAGTGATCACATTAAACAGTTTAATAGCAAAGTCTGGTCCTTTAAAAACACTGCCAGAGTTAGAGACTTTGTGTCCAAACAAGACTTATCCATGCATTCATTTCCAGCAGGTCGATTCTTGCAACGCTTTCCTGGGATTTGCCAAAAAAGTCTGTTAGACAGCTCCAGCTTATTTAAAATGCGGCTGGCAGATTTCAGAATCAGTCACAACATGCTGCAGCAGGCTTGCACCTTTCTAACCCAAACGAAGAAAAAAGAACACATTACTCCAATTCTCATTGGCTCACAGTTCAGAGCAGAACTCCTATCAAAGCATTACTCATTGCATTCGTCAGTCCATGGTTTGCGGCCTAAATACATCTCTAATATGTTTGAAGTATATATTACTGGTAGGTCTCTTAGATCTGCGGGAACTGGTCAGCTAGTGGTGAAAAGTAAAGTAAGTAAAGTAAAGTGGCCTCTTATAGGCACAGCACACAGTGTGAACAAAGTCAAATTCTTTTTCTGCATTTAACCCATTCACTAAGTGAAGCAGGGGTCTACCACCAATGAGGGGCGCTCGGGGAGCAGTGTGTGGGGATGCTACCTTGCTCAAGGGAACCTCAGGGATGACACTAGCAGTGTTGAGATTTGAACTGACAATCTTCTGATTGCAGGAGCAATCCTTACCACTTGACCCCCAGCTTCCTCAAAAGCCAGCCAGGAGAAAAGAGCTGAAACTAAACATGGTGAAGTGGCATTTAATCTCTATGCTGCCGACTGCTGGAACAAACTGCCCATCAATATCGATAGCTTTTAAAAGCTGCTAAAAACTGCACTATTCTCCTCTGCCTTCTTTTAAATATCTGCACTTTCGATTTTCTTTTATCCATTTTTCTATGTATTCTTTTATTTCTTTTATTTCCTCCATTATATTTTATATTTTATTCTCTTTTTTAAATTCTACTTCTGTAAAGCACCTTGAATGACCTTTTGTGTATAAGAATGTGCTATAAATAAATTGACTTGATTAAGTCAAGGATATTAATATGGCGTTTCTGGGAAAAACAGGTGTTTACTCCATATGTTGCTGTGAAGATTTGATTGCATTCAACCACAAGAGCATTAGTGAGGTCAGGTACTGATGATCAGTTCTGGTTCACAAACGCCATTCTGACTTATCCCAAAGGTGTCAGGTGGTGATCCACCACTCCTGAGAATGCAGTTCTACTGCTCCACTGCCCAGTCCTGGGAGGCTTCATGCCCCTGTAGCAGGCACTTGGTGCTGGGCATATGAGCTCATGTGCAGCTGCTTCAGAGCATCCCTTTCATTCAGCATAGGGTACACCTTAAAGTAGTTGAAATTACTCATTAGAAGTGGTATCTTTATACTTTTGGACATGTACTGTACATCATAAAATTGATCAGTTTTTCTGTTCTTCTCCCCCTGCATAGCACATGGCCTGGGCTTCTGGACGGATCGTTCAGCAGTGCATGAAGCAGCAGCTCACGGACGAGTGGCGCAGCTTCAGCAGCTGATTCAGAATGGAGCGATGGTCAACATTGTCGCTGTGGATTCCATTACCCCACTTCATGAGGCTTGTATACAAGGCCAGTCTCAGTGTGTGAAGCTGCTGCTGGAGGCTGGAGCTCATGTAAGATTTATATTGAGTTGTTAATTAGCAAAATAGTAGAGAGGTCAGTGAGCAGTGTATCTCTCAGTAAACAGTGTCTCTTAACGTATTCGGTTTCTCATCTCTAGTATTAGTAAAATACTATTTAGGCCCATATGATGGCAAAAGATTTAGCTGCAGTGTGATTATGTATTATGTAAACAATGTACAGTTCATTCTTTAGATTGTACAGTCTATGGATGTTGTGGTTGTGATATCACAGCCAGGAAAACAATTACATTTAACCACCTGTTCAGCCTGTAGCAGTTTAACCAGCCAAACTGGTTTGGAAGAGTTCCTGAGAAATTCAGACTCAAATGAACAGTTCTGTGCAGCCTGAACTTGTTTTTTTTTTTTTAACAAAACACAATAGAGTGAAGCCAGTAAAAACAGAGATTATTTGCATGTATCAACCTTAAAAGCACAGAAACTCAAGAGGCTATGTAAATAATCATACAAAAACTTTTTTGTTACGATGAATATGCAAAATTTTGTAGTGAAATATGGTCCTACTCACTGTCATGTACTGTCCTTGATAAAGAACTTTTTCTGATGTGTGCTTATTAACCTGTGGTCACACAACAGGTGGATGCTCGTAACATAGATGGCAGCACACCACTATGTGACGCTTGTGCTGCTGGTAGTCTAGAGTGTGTGAAGCTGCTGCTGGAGCATGGAGCCGTGGTAAACCCTCCTCTCTTCACTTTTTCCCCCCTTCATGAGGCCTGCATGGGGGGTAAGTGAACATTCCTCCCTTGGCCTTGTTTACTTCTATTAGTAATTCAACACTTAAACAGCGAACCAAGTACTCCATCTAAAAATAAGAGTTGTGTGTTTTTGGTTTGTTTTGGAACTAAACTCAATTATTGCCCCCGCTTTATCCCCCACTTTATTGCATTATAAGCGTACTATAATACTGTAATAATACTATAAAACTATGTATGATCTTGTGCATTAATATGTTTGTATTTAGAAGCATGGACATGCTAGTTTCTTTAATACTTGCAAATGCAAAATTTTCTGTTTGATGAGTATTTGGTACGTAGTCAGTCAAGGTTTAATGTTAAACTGTGTTTGCCCGTCAGGTAATTCAGAGTGTGTGCAGCTCATGATAACTGAAGGGGCTCTCATGGAGGCTCATGACTGTCACTTTGGGACTCCTCTTCATGTGGCTTGTGCCAGGCAGCATCTCGACTGTGTAAAGGTTCTTTTAAATGCTGGTGAGTTTTTCTACAGAATGCATTTTGTTCCTGTAAATTTTGACTTAAGCAATTTATCTCACATTAATCTATGACTTGAGAATTAGAAGTCAGCTGATCTAATTTCTTCTACAAATGGAATATCAAAATGCACGATCTTTCTCAGATTTGTTTGTGGGGTTTTTTTCCCCAAAGGTGCGAATGTAAATGCTGCAAAGCTTCACGAGACAGCTCTCCACCATGCAGCTAAAGTAAACAACCTAGAGATGATTGAGCTGTTGGTTGAGTTTGGGGGTAACATATTTGCCAGAGACAACCTCGGTAAAAAGCCTGTTCAGTACACCTCTGCTGGATCGCCAGCAGAGCTCTGCCTGAACTTCTATGAAGGTGAGTTTTATGAGAAGGTGTGTGTGTGTGTCTGGAAAAAATAAGAGACCACTGCAAAAGTTTTTTTTTTACCTTTAATAGGTGCAAGTATTGAACTGAACAGCTTTGCCTTAGTTTTTAAGCTGCTGACAATATTTCTTCTAATTTCCAAATAAAAATATTGTTCTTTAAAGCATAATTTTAAAGGAAATGACAAAACATCAAAATAAGAGAAATGATGCAGTGTTTACAGAACTTGAATAATTCAAAGAAAACAAATTTTGTTCACTCTTAAACAAAATGATAGTAATTTGCTGCAAGAGGAGAATTGCAAGAGGAGAGTGTTGATTACAGCAGAGTTTTTTTTATACTGCTTTTCCTCATTAAATAAGATTTGATTCAGATGATCACCAATCAGTAGGCTACCTCATAAAGTAGAATGAGGTGCTTGTGTAGGAATTTAACAGACACATGGATGGATGGATGGATATAATGGATGGATATAATGTAATATTGATGAAGTTTCTTTCTGTGTGTTTGCATACAGCTGAGCCCATTAGTCTTCAGCACTTAAGTAGGATTGCGCTCAGGAGAGCGATGGGTAAAAGAGCGCTGGAAGTGCTGCCGCATCTGGGGCTGCCCAACCGCATGATCTGCTACCTCACCTACAAGCCTGCACCACTCCTGGAGCTACTGACCAGCTCACAGTCTCGTCTCTAACGACGAACAGTTCAGGATGCCGGACTGCCTGAATATGCTGGGGAAGAAAAGGGAAACCACATACTTAGTTAACACCCTTGTCTAGGAAACTATAATGTCTGGTTAAGCTGCAGTTTGTGATGTCCAATTTATGCTAATTTACAGAGATTATAGAGATCTGCGCCCTACCACAAAGGTTCCACCATCTTTATCAGGCATGGCAACTGATTACACTAATACAAATAGTAGCAAACTAATCAGGCATACTGAAACATTACTTGCAGGTATTGTAATAGTGTTCTATTTATATCTGTAGCATTATTTGTGACACCACAATTTTTTTATTTGCAGAACTTGTGGCAAAAAATGGTGCAGCAGCACTGACATGTTTTTCAGACACAATTCATGTATAAGCTCCTTCAGTTGTTGGGATTACATCATGCATTGCAACATTTTGATTCTTACAGCTGGCTGGGATTACAAGAATATGATGGCAGAGTATAAATTAGGTGTGTAATTTACACTCAGTCTTTCAGAAGTTTAATCTGTATATGGTTGTACAGTTTAGTTTTATTTATTTCATTTAACCTGTATGTGGTGAATGTAAATTGTATGGTTGTAATTTCTATATATAATGGCCATTTTCAAGGTATCAGTACCAGTGCATCATACAATATTACTATCATGCCATTGTAGCTATTGTTCTGAGAACAAACACTTTGGGGTTCTGATCACTGCTGAAGACAAGATTATAAAAAAGTCCAGAAAAGAAGTGTAAATATGTTGTATATACGTAATTCACTAGGTGAAGTTTATACGTTATTTAATTCCTTACCAAAAGTATTAAGATGTGTTGTAACCATGGGTTTTACTAGTGAATGGCTTCACATGCCACGTGTGAAACTGGCTATTCTTTAAACAGCAGTCCATCTGGAATGGTATTGGGTTTTTTTATTTGGCATTTTATACACTTCGGCTGTCGTCTTTCAGTGGTACTGCCAAAATAATTCAAACATTTAAATCAATGGGAGATTTAAATTGTATTAAAACAATGTTTTAACTCATTGAGTGGTTTCCTATTCAACTAATTAATGTGATACATTGACAATGCCCTCCATACACTGAAAGTGTAATCAGATTTTTTGAATTAAATTAAATTTAGTTTACATGCAGATTCTGTGCAAACTGCATTTGATCCAGCGCCCTGAGAACATGTCTCTGGACACTTTGCCCATTTTTCAGCAAAGCTAGTAGAAGTTAGGGACAAAATGCATTTAAATTGAAGAAAACAGGAAAGAATTGTACATATGTTAGAGCCAGTGAATATGTATATGAAGCAGAAGCAGCTGGTGTTGTTTACAGGCTACATATGGGTCATGCCAGGCTAAACTATGTATATCTATGGCAAATGTGCATTGAGTTTTATTTGTGTAGGAGACATGACACAGTTTAGCTCTGACCTTAAGCCTTAAGTGTTTGCGCAGACTTTTATAGTTTTATTACTGTAATTAGCAGCATGCACTCGTACACTTACTCACCTAAAGTCTACACCCTTCCTGTCTTAAGGTTTTTAATGAGGATTTGTCTGATTTTCTGTAAATTCTTTATACTTCAATTACTGAGGTGTATTCAACACGTTGAGCATTGATGTGATAAGATCCTTTGTAAAAAAACATGTTTACTGAGAAACTTGCTAAGACGTTCCAAAGGTTGTGATAGGAACACAAAAATAACGTTTATTTGTTTTTGGGTAGAAGTAAAATTTTCTCTCTGGCCTTAAGGCATTTTAACCACATAGTAGGCCAGAAAACTTTCAGAAAAACTACACTATAATGGCAAAAGTATTGGAATGCCTGACCATTACACCAATGGGGACCTTACTGACATGGCATTCAAATATATAGACTTAAATATGGAGTTGGTCCCCCTTTGCAAAAGCTTCCACTCTTCTCTAAAGGCTTTCCACGAGATTTGGCGTGTTCATGCATTCTGTAGTGCATTATTGAGGTCGGTCACTGATGTTGGACGAGAAGGCCTGGCTCGCAATCTCCATTCCAGTTCATTCTAAAGGTGTTGGGTGGGGTTGAGGTCAGGGCTCTGTGCAAGCCAGTCAAGTTCTTCCACACCAAACTCATCCAGCCATGTCTTTATGGACTTTGCTTTGTGCACTGGGGCACAGTCATGCTGGAATAGAAAAGGATCTTCCCCACACACTGTGTCCACAAAGTTGGAACCATGCCATTATCCAAAATGTCTTGGCATACGGAAGCATTAAGAAAAAGCTCTTTACTGGAAGTAAGGGGCCTAGTCCAAACTCTGAAAAAGAAGTGTGTCCCAGTACTTTTGTGGATATAGTGTAGAGTCGTTAAAGCAGTAGTTACTTGTGCTAGTACCTGAGTTGAATCAGCGTTATGGAAATGTAAAGTGGAATTTTTTTAGGAGTGGGATTGGGAACACGACCGAGATCTGGATACTACCATTACTGCCACTATGAGCAATTCTGACTTGGGTAGTTGCTCTAGAAAGGAGCAGACGACTCAAAATGACTTTCTTTAAAAAGGTGGAAATGTTGAAATTCGGTCGGAGTTTTTAAAAGGCTTACAACAAGCCCGTATCCGCTCTTTCCTGAGCTCCACACTGTAGGAGGCAGCAATAGGCCAGGCGGTGGCTGGGTTGATGTAAAGCCTCGAAAAAGAACCAAAAGCAGCTGAATTATCTAATAGGAAGCACAACCTTGCCTGGGGAAATCCGAGCAGGCAAACCTAGCTTACTAGAAACGGTGGATTTTTCAGCCGCATCTGTTTCTGAATTACAGAAACAACCGTTGTTTACTGCTATACCTAAAAAAAACTGTAAATTAGCTTATTATGGCTCTTTCTACTAACAGTAACTAGCCTGTGTAGCATCGCTGTGCTAAGGTAAAACAGACCAGCCGGGAGACGGAGAACTACACACAGGACTGGTGAGTTTTTCCCCATTGACACACTTGACAACACGTTAAAACTAAAGCTTTTCTTGCTCCCGAAACTCCTTTTCTAATCGCTGTTCTCGACATGTTTGAAATAAAGTCTCTTTTCCACAGGAATGGTTAGTTGGTACCTGCTAATGCTACTTTAACTGGCCGTGTCTCAAATTACTCGTTGCCCCCTAGGTAGTGCATCAGGCAATTAAGTCGCGGAATATGAGTTCTACTCATAACCAAGTGCACTTCCTGTGCACTAGTGTGGCAGTTGGGACACAAAGCCTTAGCCTAAACAAGAGAGCTAACTTATTTTGTAACTCGTACATTAGTTTAATTATTTTTTCTCTGTTCTTGACCTGAAGATTAGATTTACACTTGTTATATTACTTATCTATAAGAATGGAGTTTGCATTTAGTAGTATTTTAAGTTAATTTGGCGAATATATAACGTTTAGCAAGCTATTGCTACTTCAGGTAATTAGTTAGCTGTTGCTACAAAAGTGATCAAGTAAGTTAAATAAAGAGGGTTAGACTGTGAAACCTCCTTACAGAATTACTTGTAGATATCACAAATGCATTGATATTCATCTTGGTTCTGGTTCAGGCCCATGTATACTTCTGAATATGGGAACAAGACACAGCTATCAAATATTTAACTTTAGACATGAAAATCTCACTCTGACTCAAAGTCCACTTTAGCATTTTTCATCTTTGTAACATGTAAGTACCTATAGGTTACAGTTTAAATATTTTATTTTCCCCTTTTATTTTATGTTTTATAGATTACTTTACATAAACATTGTATGAACAAAAGTATTGGGACACACCTGTTTTTCAGAGTTTGGGCTAGGCCCCTTAATTCCAGTGAAAGGCGATCTTAATGCTTCAGTATACCAGTAACGTTACGTTTTGGACAACACCATGCTTCCAACTTTGTGAACCCAGTTAGGTGAAGAACCTTTTCCTATTCTAGCATGACTGTGCCCCAGTTTAAAGCAAGCTCCATAAAGACATGGCTGGATGAGTTCGGTGTGGAAGAACCTGCACAGAGCCCTGACCTCAACCACATCCAATACCTTTGGGATGAACTGGCCTTCTCATCAGTGCCTGATCTCATAAATGGTCTACAGAATGAATGGGCACAAATTTCCACAGAAACACTCTAAAAGAAGAGTGGAATCTGTTATAGTTGCAAAGGGGACCCAAATCCATTTTAAAGTCTATGTATTTGAATACAATGGTATTAAAATCCCTGTTTGTCCAATGGATAGATGTCCCAACACTTTTGTCCATATAGTATTTACTAATGTTCGTATAAGTGTGAACAAAAAAGTCGTTAAGCATTAAGCCACACATTAATATTAATAGTACTTTTTTGGAAAGACGTTGTTTGTAGACAGTAAGAAGTAATTATTTTTTTGCAAACATGGTGGTTATATTTTGCCCCATTCTTCTTGACATATTAATTTATGTACATTGTTCTTAAACTGTTCTTATTTTGTGTTTTGGGGTGAGGGAAAGGAGATGTTTGAGAGGCAGTTTGTTTTTATTCTATGTGTAACTTTTTCCTGCAGCATTCATGTCATCCTGTAATTCGCTTTGGGTGACTGTCTGCCTCTCTTTTACCTTCCTTATAAGTAGTCTAAGCAAAATCTTGAACGTGAAAGTACAGTAAAGTTGCCCCTTATAGTCACACGTGAACGCACCACACCGCAGCACACAATGTGAACAATGTGAAATTGGTGAGTCAGCTTTCTCACAATTGGTTTAAATGTTCCTAATCTTTTCAGTCAGTTTCTGTCTTTTGTCTGAACCTGTTCTGCTAGTGATGAGTGGAAATACCAGCGCTGTCTGTGTGAACTCACCTTTATGCTGAGGACTCAGAAGGTTCTTTGCTGGTTTTATGACTGGATTTCATCCATCCTCCAAACTTATTTAATGTGAAAGTGAAACTGCATTGATATCATATGATCTCGTGGTCTAGTTTGGAGTTGCAGTTTCAGTTTCATAAAGGCTGATGGACAACTCCTTTTTTTCATTCTTCTAGGCAAGGGAAAATGTGTGTCAAAACAGAAATGTGTTGCTGTATCTTGGTAGCCTATGTTGTAATTAGGGATTGTTGATTTTTAGTTTAAAAAGTTCAAATTAATTAACCCAGAAAAAATTGTTTTTCTAAAAAGAAACTTAGTTGACATGTTTTGAGTGTAGTACCTAGTTGTCTCTTTTTATAATGCAATGTGTTGAGAGTAGAGATGAGCTGATCCGATATTCTGGATCGGTATCGGTCCAATCCAGACCTAAATTACTGGATCGGTATCGGTCCAATCCAGACCTAAATTACTGGATCGGAAATCAGGAAGGACTAAAAGACGTAATCCGATCCGATAAAAAATTTGGCATTTGCGACATGCATAACGCGAGAAGATGCATCACGTGATGACTTTCTGTTGCGTGTGAGACTTGCCAACATGTCAGCAGTTTGGAGGTTCTTCTGACTCAAAGAAGAAAAAGCCAAACTGTTTTGGCCGGAACGTGCTGGCAACCACCAATCTCCGTGAAACTTCACAGTCAGGTAGGGCTTGATGAGAGCTTTTCAAAAACCCCACGTTTGCCATAATAGTCCCAGGAGATCCGGAATTAGAGAAATAGACGGCTCATAATTTTTGGTTTGCTGAAGAATTTATGGAGAGAGCTGTAAGACGGGAGAGTTTTCAGGGGTCGCACTAAACCCGCGAGAAACAAAATATTTTATAATGTAGTGACCCGCCAGTTAAACAAACACGGGACTGACTGAGCTTAAACAGTTTCTTTTATTAAAGTTCTCTGTAACAATCAAGATGCTGTTTTGGCCACAA
>JBBPCY010072783.1:0-10774 GCA_037974405.1 Brachyalestes nurse
GTGGTAGAATCATATTACCTGATCGACTGATGGTGTAGGCAGTTTTACCATAGGTGGCCAGCATCATGAGGAGATGATTTAGCCAAAATGTCAATTTTGCCAAAAAATTCTTTTAGCAAGGTGACGAAATGATGCCTACACACCAGCAATGGCAACATTACAAAAACACAGCCAGTTTTAAATTGGCCAGTATAAAGGCACGTTTTTGCATCTTTAATAAAGCAAAAAGCAATACGGTTATTGTCTATTACATAAAAATAAGAGTAGAATGTGAACTGTTGATATGATGTAATCAACACAAGCTTATCATATGCCTGAGAAAACCACATCAGGTTCCAGGACATAATCTTTGATTTGACACTAAATGGCCAAAGGTGTTTGAACATTACTCTTAATTATTGTGCTCAGGTGTTTTGGCTGCACCCTTCACAAATGTGTGCAGTAGAACAGCAACACCAATGAAATTTCTGAAAAAAGTGACAAAATATGATCTGGTAGTTGTGTGTTCTTTTGGTTATATTTGACCACAGGTAAGCGTAATGTCTCTTTCCCAGGGAATCTCTTGAAAGAGTTGTAAGTTGACTTTAGCTCCAAGTCACATGCCATGATGCCAGAATGTTCAAGAGACACGCTTTAGGTTTGTTGCATACACCCCCTAACATCCACTTACATCACCTGTGCATTGTCAAAGTTTCCTGAAAAAAGCCAGCTGACAGTGTGCTGCACAGTGTTGTGTTGGGGTGGAAAAAAGCTTAGAAAACTTTATTGATCCTGGAGGAAATTACTTATGTTATGACTGCACAGTCACACAGTCAGCACTTTATGCTGGTGAACCTGTGGCTAAATGTACTTCTCATAGAAAATGACGACCGCCACTACAGACTCATTAAACATGCATAATATGGTGTTGCCAACTCTAAAAGGTCATAGGAAGTACAACCAACTTTGATCTCTCTTGTATGTGGCCAGAGAGTTCTTTGTCTCGGAGTAATCTGAGAATTTCTGCAGAAATCGGATGTGTGAAGGATGAAGAGGAACAGCGACAGAACAGTGTCCATGAGAATAAGGGACCTTGAATCTGCTTAGCAGACAGCTTTCTCCCCAGCTTGGCTTGGTAAATGGTGTTGAATTCACTGGAGAAATCAAAGAACATGATCCTTAGGCATCCTCATGGCTTGTCTAGGTGACTGTAGTCACAGTGCAGCAAGCATCATCCACTCTAATTTTTGCCTGGTAGTCAAACTGAAGGGCATCTTGTGCTGGCCTAACCAGGGGGCAGAAGGTGTGCAGGACCTTGAAGACCATGCTGCGTGAGGAGAGTGCAATTGGCCTGTAATACAATTGGGAACTGGGGCACCCCTTCTTTAGTCCTCGGCAGTAGTCCACGTACGCCGAACTTGAGCTTTTGCCATCTGGACCTGGCACCTTGGCAGTATGGCATCCGCATAGTTCTCTCCTCACTTGGTCCTCAGTAATGGTGATGGATGGTCCCTGGATGTCAGAGTCATCGCTGGCAGGAGGAGAAGAGGTAGAGGGTCTTGTAGGTCAGATGATAGGAGAAGAAGAGAGGTAGGATAGAGAGCCACATAGCATGGCACTGATGGAGGAAGCAGGAGCGCTGGATGCCATGAGAGCTATGCTGGAGCTAGAGAAAAAGTTGGGTTGAGGCCTGTTGTCAAACCTGTTAAAAACAGGTTAAACTCATTAGCCCTGCCAATGTCTCCATTGGTCCCCTGGCTGCTAGCCTTTGAAACTGTGATTGTCTTCATGCTCCTCCACACGTCCCTGATGTTGTTCTGTTGAAGCTTTTGCTTCAACAGTCTGTGAGGCTATTAGTGTCCTTGCCATTTGGCTCATAAAGAGGCTCCCAGTCTCTAGTCTCCAAATGGTCCTGCAGGACCACAAGAGCCTCCACTGACCACTCCCTTACTGTCCTAAGAGTGTCTGGCTGCTTCTTCACCAGTGGTACATTGGTGGGCAGGAGGTGCATCAAGTTGTGTTTGAATCTGCCCAAACGTCGGATGGCTGTGCAGTTGTATGTCTCTTTGACATCAGCATACAGCAGGTCCAGTGTCTTGTTTCTCTAATTGGAAGAACTTTGTAAATGTCCAAAATATCCTGTTCAGAAAGATGTGGTTGAAGTCTCCAGATCTCCTGTTGCAGAGTGGATGATGTCACAAGCAGTGTTGATCACGTGTGAGAGCTCTCTGGATAGATAATATGGACATGGCCCCACTGCAAACAGCTTAGTGTCTGGCCTGCAGACACGTTCCATAAGTACAATGTAACCAGCATGGCACACTTGCTTGTGAACAAAAAAGTGAGTCCTTACATCACAACTTTTTGTCTCCCTCTCATCGCTCTAGTTTGTTGATGATGCTCTGTTTAATTTGGAGAACCCAATTATTGAGGCAAACTGGCTCAAAGTCTGGGTGCAATGTCATAAATCCTGGCTGCTGATCTGCCTCTCTGTATTTCTCCTCAACCTGTGTTTAAGCATTAGGCATATTTTACCCAATGCTTACATTTTATTATTTTAGTGCTACCTACTATAGAAACTATGCTGTCTAATTTGACATACATGGTTCCTGAACCACAAATGAGCAGATGTAACACAATGCTGTAACTAATCCATCCATTTATCCATCCATTATCTGCCACTTATCCATGTCTGGGTCACAGGGGTAGCAACCTCAGCAGAGATGCCCAGACCTCCATCTCCCCAGCCACTTCCTCCAGCTGTTCCGGGGGGACACCGAGGGGTTCGCAGGCCATCCGAGAAATATAATCCCTCCAGCGTGTCTTGGGTCACCCCTGGGGCCTACTCCCAGTAGGGCATGCTGGGGGCATCCTCAGAAGGTGACCGAACCACCTCAACTGACTCATGAAAACATGGAGAAGCTGTGGCTTTACTCTTTACTTGGCGTCCCTCCCGAATGCCAGAGCTTCTCACCATCCTGTGGAGAAAGCTAATTTTGGCTGCTTGCAACCGTGATCTCATTTTTTCTGTCACTGCCCACAGTTCCTGACCTCAGCTCTCTCTTCACCACAACAGACCAGTTAAGGATCCGCAGCACTGCAAACTGCAAAACTGGACACTTTTCACACAGCACCCCTTGGCTGCACCTAGATATCCTGTCTATAAATATTATGAACAGGCCAGGAGACAAAGGGCAGCCCTGGCAGAGTCCCACATGCACTGGGAATATGTCTGACGGCAAGGCAAACCAGACTCCTGCTCTGTTCATACAGGGATCAAATTGCCCTCAATAGAGGGCCCCGAACCCTAAACTCCCGAGGCAAACCCCACAAACCACCATGAGGGACACGGTCATAAGCTTTCTCCAGGTCCACAAAACATGGGGGCAAACTCCCATGCACCCTCCAGCACCCTTGTGAGGGTGAAGAGCTGGTCTAGTCCAGAGCCTTTAGGTACTCAGGATTAATCTCATCCACCCCCTGGGCCTGACCACCAAACAGCTGTTTAACCACCCCAGCTTCCTCAGGCTCTGTGCCTTCCTTGGACATTACAGAGGCAGGATTGAGGAGATCATGAGGAGGAGAGCATGGTCCTCTGCCTTCACTGCTAGTTTGCTGCTGCCCATTTAGCCATCTGGCAAGACCATTTATTCCACCTGCATCAGGACCTCACATAGCTCCGCCAGGCTGGGCTACCCACATAAGTGCCGCCTGGGCTTGACCGAAGCACAGTACCCGGGGTACTGGACTGGTTTGGGCCTGTTAAAGGCCCAAGAAAAGAAAGTTGAAGCCGACCGGACCTATCCCAGACTGTCCACAGAAAAACAAGTACATGCCTTTCTGGGGCTGGAGGGGCATTACAGGCACTTTGTGCCCAACATCTCCTCTATAGTAACCCCTCCCTTCTGATCTGACCAAGAAGGGAGAGAGAACAGAAGTGGTGCAACCCTCCAGGCCCTAAAGACGCAAGCCGCCAGCCCCGCCATCGTGGACAGCAGGTGCTCCTCGCCAGACACTGTACACGGTGCTGAAAAGACCGCTCCCGTCTGCCATCGATGAGAAGATGACAGCCATTTCAGCATCTCTGTTTTGGACAGCCAGGCTGCACGTGCAAGATCACTCACTCCCAACGAGGAGCCAGAGGACTATAAAAGGGGTCTGCTGGAGCAGCAAGGGGAGCATGTGGCTTTCACAGTCTGATGACCAACTGCTCCCCATTTCTCCAACAGATTCAAGCCCAGAAGTCCACTCTCACTCGCACCAATGATGCCAGATGCCACACTAGGCTGAAAACTGAGCACTGCACCCTGAGCACCTTCTACACCTTTTGCAGTTTTATCACCATTTGTAAATAAACATACCTACATTTTTGCCCACAAAACCCTCTGTGTCTGTGGCCAGTCTTGAGAGCCAGGTGGCACTACCGGGTGCCAAATAAGGGGGCCAGCACAGAGTTTTCATTTGATGAAATAAAGGAACCAAGCAGATAGTTCTTACCGTAACATGTTTTGTAAATAATTTATGTGAGTGTAAAGAACCTTATCAAATTATAGAGAACCTCCAGATAATTTACAGGTTGAATGAATCAGTAAAGAGCCTTTACAAAGTGTTAATGGTTCTTTAGGGAACTGAAATGTTCTTCTGTACCACAGCTCAAAGAACCCTTTGTTTCATTTTTTCATTTTTTTTCCAGTTTATGTAAATAGTGCAAGCGTACAGAAGCTGTATTCCACAAAAGGTTAAAAAATCATTTTAGCTATCAAGTATTCTATCAGAAAATGATTCTATAGATAAAATGGTTCTAAATTTAAAGCTACCCCTTTATTTGTTTGAGGTTGCTGAGCATGTGTTTGTGGATGGGCTAAGCAGTGCTCCAGATAACAATGGCATAGCTGTTGAGGTCAGAACTCGATGTACCAGCAACCAAGAGCGCCGAGCCATCCGCTGTCAGACCTGGAACAAGGATGAGGTGGGTCCTCTTTACAGAAGGTATATAATAAGACATGTGGCATACATGGTTTTACCTAGGTGCTGATGTTCAGCAATATCAGTGTTTTTCAAAATGATTGTTTACAGTTTTACCCAGATGCTGAGTTTATTACCATCACCGACATCTTATCATCCAACATTTTTCAAAATATCTACTGTGAGATTATATATCCTAGTACTGTAATTGCAATTAGATAACGTGTGCTCCATTTCTCTCTCATACACAGGCGGTACTAGACAGTTTGCTATTGGCATCTGTGTCTCAACTCTCAGCTAAAATCAGACAAGAAATGGACAAGACTGCTAGCAAAATCAGGTATATTTCTTTTCTGTTCATTTAATGAATTTAATTTCCTGTAGCTTTAGCTTAACATGATGTGAATTTCTGTCTCTGCATTTGACCAATTCCAAGTGAAGCAGTGTATGCTCAAGGGTACCTCAGTGGTGTCACAAGCAGTTGGGATTCGAACCCACAATCATCTTGCAGGGGCACGCCCTAACCACTTGGCCACCAGCTTAGTTGAGTTAATTTGTGGTTACATGAGCTAATAATGTTCTGGATAATTAACATAGACTTCTTCCACAGGATTTTGTTCAAAGATAAGGACAAAAAGTTGGGAGAGCTTGAGAGCAAATTGGAGACAGAAAATGAGGTGCCACTTCTAAAGACATCTAACCAGGTAAATTCTCTCACAACTTCTGTGAATCTCCTCTCTGTACTACCCTTGCTCTTGGCTCCTTTAATGTGTAGCCTGTTGACATATGTATCATTCTCATATTTTCCTTTTTCTGTGTATACAATGTATTTCTGCCTTTCTGTATAGAAAGCTATTTTCAGAGAAGTTATAAAAATATCAGCTGAAAGTTCCAGAGCTGATGTTCACCTTACTGCTAATAGGTAGTTATGTAGTACAGATTGCATTTGTATACATATGCTATGCACTAACTTTTTACAGGGATTGTTTCTGTGTACTGACTTGTCAAGTATAGTAATTGCACAAATCTATGTTTGTCAATGTTCTGAGAGATTTTTCAACAAAAAAAGCATTTCTAAGTATTTCCCCTTTGTGATACGGAAGGAGATCACCTCTATCCTTCAAGATCTAAAGAGAGTTGAGAGACAGCTATTGGGTAAGTACTTTTTTTTAAAAACTTTTTATATGTGTAATTGTCATTTAACATATTAACATATAACAAATAGCTGTAAAACAATGTTTGCTGAATTCAGTACAGGTATTCATGGTTATAAAATAAACAGCAGATTTGAACTGTTACTAAATTAAGCAGCCTAATTTTTATGTCCAATTCTCAGTCATTGACATTATGGTGGATCCTGATGGCACTCTGGATGCTCTGAGCAATTTGGGTATTACAAGCCCTCTTGCAACTGGAATTAGGGTGAGTCCCAACACCGAGAACCCAGAAGGAAGCCAACAGGCTGGGGACGCATCTTGCAGTACCTCTCTGCCTTTCCCAGCACTCTCAGAGGTGACTGAGCAGGAACGTGGTCTTCATCTGATGAGTACAATAAAGAGCAATGCAAGCCAAAAGTGATTTTACATAGAAAAGAAGAAATATGTGCATGTCCATCTGGAACATGAGTAAAACAAAAATTCAAGGTGGATATACATGTGTGAATTGTAAAAGCTTTGTTTTATGCTGTAAATCTGTCAGAATGATGTTGCATTGAAAAGTTGCTGATGTGGCATGGACATGTTCAAACATATACATATTTTAAAAACTCTTGATAACTGTACTACCTTTTACACACAGTTTTAGAAATATTCATTGATCTTATTTTATTCTTCCAATAGTTGGCTGCACTGTCAATGGAAAGTTGTTGTGCATTTACTCTTGTCTTGAACAGGATGTCTTAAAGGCTGTCATGTAATCCAAGACTATATATATATATATATATAAACTGTTTTGCTGATAGTGACAGAGTAAATGTCATTCAGGTTAAATTAATGATCAAAAGTTTGAAGATGAAATGTTGATCACTCAAAAAGGGTACTGCAGTGATGTTAATGGAGACAATTTTGTTTGTTTTTGGTGTTGTCTTGACATTTGTTTTTATGTATATTAATATAAACAAATGGTTTGTGATTTGAAACACTTACTATGACTATAGCATATTCTATTATTTTGCATAGACCATTTTGCTTACTAGCAATTAAACTATAGCTGCTTCACTTGCTCGTCCCTGTTCAAGGAGTCTCACAACTCCAGGTCATAATACCCTTTCCCCCCTCAATGCTGCTGCTCTTTTGTGTGTCTTTTTCTTTTTGTATATCTTTTTGAGGACGGGAATGGAAGCCCTTAAATGGCCATACAGGGTAGAAAGTCCTTTGTGACATGGAACAGGCACAAAATGGTTAATTTATTCATTTGTTGTCACAAATTGTCTATTGTTAACATTGATATATAGAAATTGGCTGCTGACAATGGCTATCACCATGTTGTGCTGTAAAATGAATGCTTGTCAATGGGTAAAATGTAAACAAACTACCAAAAAGGAAATATTACAAATAGGTTGATGTGTTTTTTTCCTGCTACAATATCCAGTTTATGGGATGTGGCAATACATTTCCGTGTGTCCATGTAAGTTTATTTTATGACTAATTAAACCTAATCTATCCTATCTAACCAGTTATTTCATAGTGGTGGGTGTAGCAAATATAACTTTGGACAGAGCAGCAATACATACAGCTTCAATATACAACAATCTGTGTGTGTCTAAAGTAAAATGTCTCAAAGTACATTAAACATCTTCTACTAAAATAACATTTAAAGTTTATATGTTTTCATATTTTCAGGGAAATGGTGCAAAACTAGTAGACAATATCACAGTTATGCCTTACCAGTTCAGATACCCTTGTTAATGCTGTAAGAAACATTACATACATAAAGGAGGAATTGAACTCTGCAAGACACCTTAAGATATGTTTTGGTAGCTGGCAGTAAGACCTGTAAGTTGCGAAGCATGAACTCTGTGGATCAGACTAGTTTGTTCAGAATATAGTATAGATGCCTGATCTGAGATCTGGGGATTTTGGAGGCTTAGTCAACATCTTTAACACTTTGCTTTGTTCCTCAAACCATTCCAGAACAATTTTAGCAGTGAGCCAGGCGCATTGTCCTGCCAAAACAGGTCACTGCCATTAGGGAATACCGTTGCCACGTACTTGGTCTGCATCAATGTTGAAGTAGGTTGTACATGTCAAGATAACATCCATGTGAATGTTATCCAACAAAACATTGCACAGTTCACACTGACTTGCCTTCTTCCTATAGTGCTTCCTTCCACAGGTAAACAGAAAACACACACATAAAGTCCTTCTACATGATGTAAAGTGCATCAGTGAGCCTTGGGCACCCATGACCCATGACCAACTATGGCACTTTTTTTAACCTAGCGTGCACTCTGAAATCAAATACAGGTTAGAATGACGGTGGCTGGACAAAGACTTTCAGGTAGGCTGGCTATAAAAAGGGAAGACAGGAATTGAAGCAAGGTAACGAGGAACATAAACAAGCTAACTAATGAGAAGACAAGTTAATGGGATCATGTAACTGAAAGGAAACAAAACACAGGTGAAAATGATAAGAGTTGAGTAAATAGCAAACCCAGGTTCAGTAATTCAGTGACAAGGATTGCTGGAGGCAGGGCAGAAGTGGCAAGGTTGTGATAGTGCCCCACCTCCAGCAAAAACATTGAAGGGGGGCAAGGATGCCACTGCAAAGAACCGGAAGCACAACGTGGTTGACTGGCTCACCAGAGGTTGTGGTAGGTGTCAGGGTCAACTGAGAGGACAACAGATTGACCTGGTCCTAGGACGAGGACCAGGTCAATCTGGCCATGCTTGGTGGAACTCATCAATAAGGTTTTGACTCAGGATGTCCTGGGCTAGGACACAACTCCTGTATTCCTCCAAGTCCACCAAGCATTGGAGGCAACCACGACATAGCCATAAGAGTCGAGAAGTTGTTTTACATGATAAGCAGGGATGACCTCAATCTCCACTACTGCTGGAAGTTCAGGTACCACTTCTCCCTGGTCCAATGGCCCCGGACTGCTGGCCTGAGAAGGGAAACATGAAAGACAGGGTGTATACGCATATAAGAGGTTAAACGTAACTTCTAGGAAACAGGATTGATTTCCCAATCAATTAAAAAGGGGCCAATAAACCAGGGGGATACTAGGGAGGCATAGATCATTGGTTGTCTCTGGTTGATAACCAAACCTGTTCTCATTCCCAATATAGGACACTTGGTGTGTGCTCTTTCCCAGAGCTGCTCTGCCCTGTGGAACCACCTGTCCAGAGCAACTACAGGGACTTAAAGTGAAGAGACAAATGAAGTTTCCAGCCAACCCAGAATCTATAAGAGAGGGAAACAGGGTTATTATCAACAAAATAAGGAAACTGGCATAAACTGATTGCAAGGAGCTAAATGGGAATTTGATTATTTTTTGTAGAAGCCCTTCTCTGAGAGTACATTGATGAAAAATGTCCACTTAGAGGCAAAGTCCCGTTTCTTTTCAGCGTGCATGTTCTTCCTCAGACAGACGAGAAATCCCCAGCTACAGAACGTCAAACTCAGGTTGAAGTGCTGGGTTGTGGCCTTCGCCTCTATCCTCAGCAAGTATCCCAAACTTGCTGGCCCAGAGAAGGTGATTTTCACAATGCCCCTGGTCCAGATGGTCAAGCACCATCCTTTAGCTGATGAAGAAAAGTGGAGAAATTGTGGCGGCCCAGTCCTGAGCCCATAATGCTGTTTTTCCAGTTGGAGTGTAGTGATTAATTGCCCTTTAGATTCAACTGATTCTTTCCCCAGTTAGAGCCCAATAATTCTTTCAGCAGTTAGAGTCTTGTGATGCTTTCACCATCTAGAGTTTACTGATACCTTCGCAAAAAAGAATCTACTAATTCTTTCCCCAAGGAGAGTCTACCAATGCTTTCCCCATTGGAGACTACTGATTCTTTCCCTGTGAGATAATAGTTTTTTCCCATTAGAGTCTACCGGTTGTCTCCGTAAGTGGAGTCTACTGATTCTTTCTCTACTCATTCTTCCATCAGTTATCTACTGATTTTTTCCCCAATAAATGCTGCTGTTTTGCCAATTCGAGTCTGATGATCCTTTCCCTATTAGAGCCTACTGATTCTTTCCATGTTTTCCTAACTGAAGTCTACTGATTCTTTCACCAGTTACTGTCTAATTCATTCCATAGTGAAGTCGTCTTATTTTTTGTTCCCCAAGAGGAGTCTGATTCTTTCCACACTTAGATTCAAACAATTCAACCTACAGTGCCTTGTAAAAGTATTCACCCCTTGATTTTTTAACCTATTTTGTTACATTCCAACCTGTAATTTAAATGTTTTTAAATTTTATTTTATAGGATGGATCTGCACAAAATAGTCTAAGTTGGTGAAGTGAAACGAGAAAAATATATGTAAAAAAGAATAAAAAAAAACCCTGAAAACTGTCATGTGCATATGTATTCACCCCCTTTGATATGAAACACCTTTAAAAAGCTCTGGTGCAACCAGACTGCACACAGATTTCACTTAATTAGTGAAATCTGTGTGCAGTCTAAATGACACATAATCTGTCAGTATAAACACACCTTTTCTGAAAGGCCCCAGAGTCTGCAACATAACTAAGCAGACCATGAAGACCAAGGAGGTCGGGTTGGGTTATAAAAAAAATATCCAAATCCAAATACCTCGGAGCACCATCAAATCCATCATCTTCAAATGGAAAGAACACGGTACCACAACAAACCTGCCAAGAGAGGGCCGCCCAC
>JBBPCY010072784.1:0-10773 GCA_037974405.1 Brachyalestes nurse
TGGGAGGCACATATACAAACTGTTGTAATTCCTACACCATTCACCTGATTTGTATGTAAATACCCTCAAATTAAAGCGGAAAATCTGCAGTTAAAAGCACATCTTGTTCGTTTCATTTAAAATTCATAGTGGTGGTGTATAGAGCCAAAAAGAGTAGAATTGTGTTGATGTTTATGAGAGGATAACTTTACTGAAAACCCAACATTACTGTTGTTTATGTTCTTTAATAACAGAATCTAAACTGAACTGAACTGACATGTTTTGCAGGTGTGAACAGCACAAGCTTTAAACTCAAACAGGCCTCACTGCAGTGTGTATATGTGTGTGTGTGTGTGTGTGTGTGTGTGTGTGTGTATATGGTTCACCCAGGGTAACGACTTATCATTCACACACACACAGGCTGATAAGTGCAGAAGTTAACACCCTCCGTTACACACCAGGCCGGCGGCGAGTGTTGAATTATGAGTTCAGTTCAAATAAAAACAAATCAAACAAACAAATAAACAATAAACTGCCCAATTTAAAAGCTCCATATCCGGCAGCATTACAGAGTTCCAGAACAGTCCTAACTCACGTTCTGTTTAAAATGCAATTAATTCCAAATATTTTATCTGTTTATATTAGTAAAAAATCTCAGAGGAGATGATTTATTTCCATTCGTCTCTGCTGGTTTGCCTAATATGTGGCGAGAAATCCGCAGACAGCAGAATGGATCCGAATAAACCACCATCCTCTTCAATGGTGAGAGCTGATGCTTCACTGGCCGATGAGCTGAACACGTTTTATACTCGCTTCCATGCTGCAGCCAACAGCGCCACTTTAAGCAGCAGTGGAATTAGCCATGCACACATGGAGAGCGCCGGTGAGGAAAATGCTCTCAGGAGAGTGAACACCAGGAAAGCAGCAGGTCCAGATGCCACCACAGGTCGGGTTCTGAGAGCCTGCACTGACCAGCTGGCACCAGTGTTCACTGAGATCTTCAACCTGTCCCTGGCTCAGGCAGTGTTTCCCACAGGCTTCAAACTGTCCATTATTGTTCAAATCCTCCTGAGACCCAAAGAAAAAAAATGTCTTACAATTTCTTTTGTGATTTTCTATTTATTTGGGCTTAAAAATTTCTTTGAATATATATTTTTGATTTAATTTCCCAGCATGTCCACTGTAGAGGAAAACAGGACGATTTCTGTGTGAAAATAGAACAGGATTTAAAAAATAAAAAAGTGATATTAACCCAAGAACACGTTCAATTTGATCAAAACCATAAAATTCTGTATCACTCTTCTGTTGCTTACAAGGACAATGAAACATGTGTTTTAGTTCAACAATGAATTATAAGTCATAGAACATCCTCTGGACATTGGGCTTGATGGGGTAACTCCAAATACTGAAGGAATATCCAGGTGAAGAAAATGTCCATTATATGGGACATAAATAAATAGGCCGGGTCTCAGGATGCTATACCAAAGAAACAACAGCCTGTTTGCCTGAATGATTACCGCCCAGTAGAACTGACCTCAGTCCTGATGAAGTGCTTTGAGCGACTGGTCAGAGACTTCATCACATCTTCACTTCCTGCCACCATGGATCCACTACAGTTTGCATACCGGACTAATCGTTCCACTGATTATGCCATCTCCTATCTATTGCACACAACCCTATGTCGCCTGGACACGAGCAACGGGGAATTATGTTAGAATGCTGTTTGTGGACTACAGTTCAGCATTTAACACCATAATCCCCTCAAAGCTCTTCTTTAAGTTGAAGGATCTGGGACTTACTTCATCACTTTGCCAGTGGGTCACCAACTTTCTAACAGACGGACCACAGTCAGTGAGGGTGGAAAAACATGTCTCTCCCTCTATTTCTCACTGCACTGGAGCTTCTCAGGGCTGTGTTTTAAGGCCCCTGCTATACTCACTGTACACGTATGATTGTGTAGCCACTTCAGATTCCACCTCCGTCATCAGGTTTGCGGACGACACTGTTGTGATGGGCCTGATCTCTGAAAACACAGAAAAGGCTTACCTGGAGGAGATTAGGAACATGGAGAATTGGTGCCAGGAGAACAACCTCCTCCTAAACATCAGCAAGACTAAGGAACTGATTGTGGACTTCAGCACGAGGCAGGTGAGGAACTACCAGCCCATCTACATCGGTGGGAGGACAGTGTAGAGAGTGGAGAGTTTCCAGTATCTGGGTGTTCACATCCCTCAGAACCTGTTATGGACCTGCCACACCAACAAACTGGTGAAGAAGGCCCATCAGCGTCTCTTCTTCCTGAGACATGTCACGGACTTTCATCTTCCTCAGAGGGTGCTTAAGAATTTTTACACCTGCACCATTGAGAGCATCCTGATGGGAAACATCTGTACCTGGTTTGGGAACAGTACCAAGCAGGACAGACGAGATGTTGAAGGAGTGGTGTGCTCGGCCGAACGCATCATTCTCTCTGAGCTTCCTGACCTACAGTCCATTTACACCAGGTGGTGCCGAACTAAAGCCAGGAAGATTCTGAAAGATCTCTGTCATCCTGACAATGCACTCTTTTTTCTGTTGAGGTCAGGGAAATGCGTCTGCTCCCTTAAAGCCAAAACAGAGAGAATGAAAAGGATCTTCTTCCCTCAGGCTATTCGGGCCCTGAACCAGGTATGATTTTGCACCTGCACTTTAACATCTGCAACATTTGGAACTGTGACTACTATTCATATTATATTCATATCCATATTCATATCCTTCTCTGTTGCACCCGCACTTTAACATCTGCAATATCTGGAACCAGTGGCGGTTTCTATAAAACTACAGGTGAAACAATGTTTCACCAAGAAAAGTAATACAAAAACAACTTCATAACTATCCCTTTTTTTAGTGGTGTGAAACAAAAAAATGCTCATAAAAATAAGGTTGCTCTCCTAATTTCAGCTCCTCAATAGCCTTACAGTTGTATACAGCTCTGTCAAAAACGTGAAACAGCGCCACCCCCAACAACAGTGAAACAGAGAATTTCAGTGAAACATGTTTCACTGTGTCCCCGTTCATTTGAATGTAAATCTCCTCAGATCCCCGCGGCTTGTGGATTTTTCAGGTTTCAATGGACTCTAATGGTAAATAAGTCCCACCCGTGAAACAAGTGACTGCCTACTGTGGGGTAGGGTAGTTCTCCGCTTCAAAATGACTGACATAACACTGTAGCCA
This sequence comes from Brachyalestes nurse, assembly GCA_037974405.1. Lineage (NCBI taxonomy): Eukaryota > Metazoa > Chordata > Actinopteri > Characiformes > Alestidae > Brachyalestes > Brachyalestes nurse. The sequence continues at coordinate 3,193 of JBBPCY010072784.1, forward strand.
ATCACAGTCTTTGTTTACACTTCGTTCTGTTTTCTGTACTGAGCACGGACCTTGAGTTTGAGACTGAAGCCTCATACATAACAAAACACGTAACATATTATTTACTAGTATTTATTAATAATATTTCTTTTTATTTTATACGTTATTATTCATCCATGAGTGCACAGAAGGAAGGGCATTAGCTTGTTAGCTTGATCGCTTGCTAACGATCCCCAAGCTGGGCATTGATAAAATCCTTGGAAAAAAAATCCCTGCTGGTATGACAGAGTGATTAATAACTTCACCAAGAAGACCAGGAGGGTAGAATTAATTTATAAGGTGAGAAAGTGGTTAGATATGTTTTCCTGGGATATAGAAACATTGTTAATTAATTAAATAAACATTAACTATTATGTATTTTTAAGATATGCACAATAAAATACTTTTTATATTTTGTAGTGATTAAACACTAACTATGAGATTCAGGAAAGAGCAGGAGAGAGAAGATACATCAGAATGTGAGGCAGCAACAGCAGAACATGGAGGTGAAGTAGGTACTGAGTTTGTTTGGCGGCATGCGCCGGAGATGAAGGGTGGTTTGTTTCACCAAAAATACTGACCAGGAGCTGCCACTGTCTGAAACTGTGACTATTACTCATACTATATTAATATATCACATTAATACTCCACACCCATACAGTTCTTATATGTACATTACATGTATATTAATACTCCACCCCATACAGTTCTTATATGTATATCATACATTCATGTATGTATTTTTGGTGATGCATCTGCACTTCATCTTTACCATCTTACCATCATACTGTTTCTACTGTTTTCTTACTGTTTCCTATTGTTTTTTTTACTGTTTTTAAGGTCAGGCGTTGCAAAAAGCATTTCACTGCATGTCGTACCATGTATGATGTTGTATGTGACAAATAAAATCTGAATCTGAATCTTTTGCCAGTCAGAATATAATAAACTTTCATTTTGAAGAGCTTTTCTGACTTTGTGTCCTGATTCAGTGGAACACGGTTAATATTTCCACAAGTCAAAATATTATGTACATTCATGAACTGAATGTTATTTCAAATCTACAGTTCTAAAAATAATGAGAGAGTACACGGTAAAAGTTCATCATAAAAATCAATCATAAAAATGTATTGGAGAGAGTACACAAGAAGGCCTCAAGACAGAATCATCTATTATATTCATGGTTTGATGTTTCGTTAATTGTTTAAATCTTTTTAATTTGCTGGTGTCTTTAATCTCACTCATTTTATTAATCTTGAATTGACTGCTTATGCCTCTGTGCCTACACTAGCACTAGAGGTTTCCTCATTATAAAGAATGTTTTAATGAGGAAATGTCACATTTGAGTCATGTTTTTATCTTTTTTACCCCTATTTAAGAAGTGCTCATTATTATTTCCGTTAAAGCAGTCAAAGCACAACAGACATTCCTGGCAATGTAAAAATAAAAAGTGTGAGTATGTGTTGCTTGAGGCTGAGTTTTTTTTGTGCGGAAAAAGCATGCCAAAAGCATTGCTGCTGCCTAGCTAGGCCTACAGGAAGACCAAATAACAGCTTTTCACCTTTTTTTTCCATCATAGCAATAAGGTGAAGCAAAGACGGTACCCCCTATGAAATACAGAACCATGCCACATAAATAGTTTCGAGTATTGTCTACACCAATATCACACCAATCAACATCTATGCAGCACACTGGGTTTCAATTCCTGAGCGCATCACACTACACCAAGATGCAAGATTCCAAACACTCACATTATCTCTGTAATATGATTAAAATAGTAAGATGCTTTGGATAAAAACATTTCCCAAATGCAGTCTATTTTTTCTGTTAGGGGTTTGAGTAATGAACTAGAAATTATGCTTTGTGAGACTGCACAGAGAAGCTGAAAGTGATTTATCCATTTACTAGTAGCAATAAAAAGTCAATTCACAAGTTTAACCCACCTGCTTATTTATGAATTATGATGCAAACAACAAATGTCAAAATGCAAAAGAATTTCTGTTCCATATGCTGGGAATCATACATCCAGGAGCAAATAAATGGCCTACAAAGCACAATAGTTTCCACTCTGACTGACGGTATCTATATTACATTATGATGCAAAAAATCATGTACAATAGAACAAGAAAGTGTTGTGTAATTATTTTAGTTAGTAGTATAACATATATTTCTAGGAGGGAGCAAAATAAGTAGCTTCTTGAAGGTACTTGTATATAAATATTATTATTAATTATTGCACTGTGATAAGAGATTAAAGATTGATTTTTACCTTGTGTCAAAAACCCGCTTGCAGTTGTTGAATCTTCATGAATGGTGTGCTTAAATGACAATCCTTCAATCTACATTATTACATCACTGGGGCAAAACCTTTAGTTGACTCATGTATTTAAGAAAATGTTCTCTTATTTCTTTTGTTCTCACTCCATAAATAATTGGGTTGAAACAGCATGGAAAAAGTATGTACATTGTACTCAGAAAAACACGACTGTTGGAGGAGAAATTATTTCTTATTCTGTATAACAAAAAGGCAAACAAGGCAAAAGTTAAAGCAACTGTCATGACAATTAAATGAGTGATACAAGTGTTAATCGCCTTTAAGTGAGATTTCCCAGATTTTAGCACAGATACAAGAATAATTAAATAAGTAGTAGCAAAGAAAACACAATCAGCAGTTGGAATTAAAAACGTAGCTGTAAGCCCTACTATACTGTTAACAGAAGTATCACCACATGCCAGCTGAACTAATGCCATGTGTTCACAAAAACAGTGATCTATTTCATTTTTCATACAGAATCGTAATCTCCCAGCCAATGAGACAATTGCAGTAATTAAGATGACATTTCTGACTACTGGCAGAATAATAAACTTAAAAAAATTTCGCAATTGCATATATTTGTGGTAAGAAAGAGGCCTGCATATAGCAAAAAAACGATCTACAGTCATCCATACAAGTAATGTGGACTGAAATGTATTAACAAAGTGTATAAAAAACATCTGTATCAAACAGCCCACAAGTGAAATTCCATTCCAGTTAAATAAAAAGTTGAGCAGCATATTTGGTACAAAAAATATTGGCAAACACAAGTCCACAACAGCCTTAAGAGCCATTAGGACAAACATCGGCGTGTGCAGAGCTCTCTGAGATATAATTAAATAAATGAGAAAGGAGTTTGAGACAGAAGAGGCTAAAAACATGAGGAAATAAGGAATGAAGAGAAAAGGCCTCCATTCTCTCAAATCATAGAAGCCATTGAGTCTAAAAGTTAGGAATGAAATATTCTGAGCAGGAAGATTTTGCATGCTGCTCAATGCCTTTGTGCCTTTAGCTCTCAAAAAATCTCAATACATTACAAATTCTCTGGCTTTACGCATACATTGAAGCAAACATCTGAAGAAGTTTTGCAGGCTGCCATTAACAGTAATCATACATTAAAAAAAATGAAAGATATGATGTGTCTGCTGCTGTACTACTAAAGTGAACAGCAAAGTAAATCTGTTTACAGATCTGTTTCTCTTTTATGCTTGAAAATGCATTGCTCTAGCGCGATACAAACACTCTCTTCAGAAAGTGATCTAGGATCATTACCTACATAGCACAAAATAATAAATATGTGAATACATTTTATGAGTTTTAAATGAAATTAATAATAGAATTGCAAAGATCCCTGTAGGATGGGAAAACATTATTAGCACTTTAAGTATCACAGTGGTTTATTTCACACCAAAACCAAATGTAAAACAGTACAGCTGCTTGTTAAATGTGCTCTCCCTTCCTATTTGTTGATTAAAGCTTGACTTGTGCTCATGTCTTTATATGTGTTTAACTTCTTGTGTTCTCATGAGACTACGCTGTAATCCTACAGCACACTAAGATTGGAAAGCCCTGCGTATCTCCTCCCTGTTTCCAGCTCGCATCTGTAATTCCTTACCATATCCGCTGTGCTCTCTCTATTACAGTAACCCCCGCCCCTTTTACACGGTTCAGGACTCACTGCTTTAGTCTATCGCAGATTTTTTCTAAGAACCAAACTAATAATTGTTTGCTGAAAACCCGGCACTATCAGAAACTGCAGATCCTCCACTTTTTTTCTTTTGCTTTTGTGACGTCCGGGCCTCGTCCGTCACGCCCCCTTGGACATCCTCATCATCACTTGAATCTGACTCCAAGGACATTTCCAAGTCACTGTCCCAATTCTGGATGGCCTCAATAATGTCCTGCATGCTGTACATTAGGTGGCTCTTTCTGATTTTAGGAATTCTGAAATTTAAAACAACTGATTATTTTCCAGGCAATTGCAAAATATCTATGGCTTTTAAGTGTAATTAAAAGCCTGATCAATTAACAGTAGCTATGTCTGTCATGGTCAATTCCCCTCTCCATGCATGCTGGACAAGCACACATGCACCAAGGGATTTTATTGTGAAAATAAAAAAACATCCCTGTCTCGCCTTCAACTGGTGCAAAATGCTGCCACATGCCTTTTAACTGGCACACGGAAGAAAGAGCATATTACTCCTGTGTTATTCTCACTGCACTGGCTGCCTGTCCATTTTAGAGTTCATTTTAAATCCTTAAATGGTCTTGCCCCACCCTACCTCTCTGAGCTGGGGCACTTGCACTCTCCTTCCTGGTCACTCAGATCAGCTGGCCAGCTGCTTCTGGATGTGCCGAGGACACAGTGGAAGCTCTGGGGGGGGTCGGGCTTTTGCTGTTGCAGCTCCCAAACTGTGGAATTCATCGCCGTTACACATTAGACAGGTCTCTTTTCTGCTTGGCTTTCGACCCAGTGTGATATGTTGATTTTATTTTGATTGTATTATTCTTACTCATGTTTATTTTGTGGTTGTATTTTTATTCATGTTTTTATTTTTACTACTTTTACCATTACTTTTATTCATGTTTTATTTTATTATTACTTTTAGTTTTTAATATATTCTTTTCCTATGTTCAGCACTTAGGTCAGAGGTAGCTGTTGTTAAAGTTGCCTTGACCTGACTTAAACAAGGGTGGCCTCTAGCAGCCACCCACCATCACAAACCCCAGACATGACAGTACCCCCTCTCCTAAAGCTCCTCAACGGAGCGCCCACAGAACACCAAACAGCGAAACATTCCATGAGCCCCACCAGGCCTTCTCTCCCAGTGTTACCTCCTGGCCGGCACTCCGCATGGCCAGGGCAGCCCAGGTGGGTCTTCTGGGATGCTCCCCTTTGAGACTCCCAAACTACACATGGGGAGGCCCCGACCAGGAGCCCCTCGTTGTCCTCAGGGATAACTTTTTATTAGTCATTGGGGTTTTCTTCCAAATCTCACACACTTACTCGCTCTCTGGCTGTTCACACAGCAGTGATTCGAGACTCGGTTCCCCTGCTGTTTACTCGAAACTTTGAACAGGAAGATGATGCATTTTTGGTCTTAAATTGAATTACTACATGTCTGCCAACTAGTGGTAGGGAATTCAAATGCTATTTCACATGATATTTGTAACTATTTTATTCATGATGACATCTTTTTGCAATTCTGCGACGCTTGACGCTTAAAGGGGAAAACAACCGTCACAAACCCCATACCTGACAATGTCTACACAAAAGATTCACATATTCCTGATATTTCACACATTCCAGACTTATACCTCCCTCCTCCCAGAACATTATCACTTCATAATAATTCAAGGCCACAAGCAGATATTTGGGCAACCAAGCAGAGGACCAGTTCTACAGTATTTTTCAAATTATGCTACAGAATTCTTTCTATCCTAAAATATGCGATGACTATAACAGTGTAATGCAAAACATTATATTTGAATCTAAAACGATAATGGTAAAATAGGTTAAAATTGTTACAACAATAAAAACTGATCAACAATGACTACCATCCTTTAGCACTCATACCAGTCATCATAAAGTGCTCTGAGAGACTACCCACATCAAAGCCACCATTTCTAGCTCACTGGATGCCATATCCACTGCACTACACCTGTCACTGGGCCACCCAGACACACAAACTCTCATGTAAGAATTTGCAAAATTAGCCCTAATTAGTGATGGTATGAGGTATATATTGTCTACATATTATTAAAAACAAATTTGTGAATTGTAAATATGCAATATATCATAATATGTATGTTATATTCTAATATTATGACGAGACTATTGGTGAAAATAGTGTAAAATAGGGTAAAATTTTTATCTAACAGATATCAGCATGAAATTTGCCAAACTATTTGCCTAAATCATAATAACTTTGTTTTGTATTACAAGATTTTTTTGTATTACAAGATATGTCCAAATATGCAAATTGGGTATTTCCTTTGTAAATACGCTCATTTGCATGCATTTCAAAATGCCAATATGAACAATAGATAAGGCCAGATTCACAAGTATTGTCTAATTTTGTTGACAGATCGCCTGCAATAGCTATTACAGAGACTTTACAGATAATTGACCTGTTAAAGCAATGGTTTCTATAAAGAAGAACCTTTAACACTAAATTGCATTTTTAACCCGTTCATGCGCGGTGTCCACTACAGTGGACAGTTGTGTATATCTGTCAAAATAAATAATTTTTAAAAAATCTGTTGCACATGTTTTGTGTTGTTTGAGGGTATAAAAAAACATGGGGAAAAAATCCATCTCAGTGATATAATAATTCATGCATGAAAGGGCTAGTCTATTTTTTCTGTTAGTGGCCTTATTGCTGGGATTTTAATGCTCAATAACGTTTTATGAGAGTGCACAAAGAGGCTAAAAGTTACTTTTTACTGACAGCAACAAAAAATCAAGTCACACAAGTGAAACCTTGCTGCTTGTATATGGCAAAATGCAAAAGAATCTTTATTTTATAATTATAGATTTTATTTAGATTTATTGTATATTGTTCTTGTCTCTGTGTCTCTGTGTGTTGTGGCTGTCATCATAGAAGCAATTTTCTCCTGGATCAATAAAGTTTACTGATTCTGATTCTGATTCTAATTGATATGTATGGAAGTCATGTATCATGTTTCCAGAGCCAAATAAATGGGCTGCAAAGAACAATAAACACAAAAACACCATGAGACACTAATTTTATTTTGATTACGTTTCTCTAAAAGGTATTTATATTATACTACAGTGTTCATTTAACAAATCCTTATATAACAATTTATGGATATTGTTCTGTAAATGTATAATTTCTGAATGGGACTTGCTGCCAGGGACATTGCTCAGTGATACAAAAAGTATGTACAACAGAACAAGAAATGGCTTGTGTTTTCAGCAGGAAACAAAATGAGTAGTTGCTGGAAGTTGTGTGTATCTAAATATTATTATTATTAGTAGTAGTAGTAGTAGCAGTATTATTATTATTATTATTATTATTATTATTATTATTATTATTATTATTATTTAAACAGCAGTGCCCTGTGCTCAGAGATTAAAGTTTAAAATTACAGATTGATCAAAAAATTATTGTAGTTGTTCATGAATAATGTACTTACATTACAATCCTTCAATCTACATTATTACAGCACTGTGGCAAAACCTTTAGTTGACTCAAGTATTTAAGAAAATGTTCTCTTATTTCTTTTGT